>PVKN010010804.1:0-22281 GCA_004027915.1 Capromys pilorides
TTTAAGCTATTTGTTAAGAATGTCCTTGATGTTTTGTGCTTTGGAGAGATTGTGAAGGATTTGAGGGCCACTGTTGTTTTCTAGCAATGTAATAATCTTAAGTTTCTTGGGAAACATTAAGAGTCTAGGAATCAGTGACTTAAGTGTCCTGCATGAAAGGATTTTAGTAAATTGCGTCTAAACTTTACAGAAGTTTGTATTACTAGTTGTTTTTCAGCTCTGCCAAGAGATGAAAAATGTGAATAATCCCCACCACTGGCCTCTTTTTAATAGTTCTAAATAAATCAAAATTTTATAATCTCTTTTATTAGTTTATGTTACATCATTAGATTAAAACTTTTTTCCTTCTTCATAGCAGTACCAGCAGCTTCCACCTGCTCTCTTGAGCATTAGTTCGCATCAGGATAGTGTGGCAGTGCCCGACAGCCTGCTGCTTGTCTGTATCCTGTGCTTTCTTTGGGTGATACGTGGTCTGGTAGGAGAAAGATTTAAGATTGGAATGAAGATTATGTCCTACTTGTTTAGAGATACAGCTAACCGTGTTTTTACAAGATAGTACTTGTAACCTTAAAAGCATGGTGTAGAAATTAGGCTTATTTGTGCCATCAACATGTGTTTTTCAGTTTGGATCTAGGGAAAAGGTTAATACAGTTTTTCTGTGGCTCTCCCCCCATGTTCGCAGCACAGAAGGCCTACTTCATTTTCTTCACAAGATGACTTCAGTGCCTTAACATAACAGGAGAGCCACAGTTTCTTCATATTCTACTCTGAACTCTACTGGGAGCTGAATTGTGACGTCAGCATTTCCATTCATGAATTTGGTGCTTCCAGATCCCTTTTCTTGTTTTGCATTCTTGAGCTCACTCTCGCACATGTACAAATCAGTTTACCATCAGTCAGCCCATAAATCAACCATAAAAGATAAAACAAAAGATAAGACATTGGAGTTATTTTGCTAGCGTTGTAGTTGCTCATGCTGATTTGCATCAGTGCAGTTCGGATAAGGTTCCTGGTCAAACAGATTGAATCTAAAAACAGTTTAATTATCTCATGATTTTGTGGATTGAACTGTGTTGGGAGCATATTGACATAAAATTTTTGTTCTTGCTGGAAGTTGAGAGTGAAGTAGCTCCTTTGTTATAAAGCAGCTATTTTTCTTTTCCTTTTTTTTTTTTTTACTGAATTGGAGGCATGAATCTGTTTTAGAGAGGTTAGGCCTGGAGATTAAATTATGTTTTACTCAAATTACGTTTAGAATGAATTTATATTTTTTGGGCATTGTTATTCCTGTGAACTATGTTAAATAACTCTTGACACTTTCTAACTTACTATTGTTATTGTTGTTATTATTATGGAATTGGCATAGCATGCTGTGTATTGGAGTAAGATTTCATCTCCCCTCGATCGTGTAGTCTTGTGGTGATGGACTGCAGCTTCTCCTCCAGGGAGGTCACTGCGTGTAAGTTAGTATTGCATGAGAGCTATTCTTAAAGAAATCTTATTTGGAGTTTTCTTCTGCAGAGCCAAGTTGGAGGCCAGCCCTCTGGTCTATGGCATCTTTCAAGCCTCCTGTCGTTGGTGAATTTTAAGCTGTAAAAAGTTCATTTTCTCTGCTTTCTTGGGGGTTTGCTGGGTTTAGGATACTTAATTTCCAAGAACATTTAGAAATAAATTGTGTTACATTTGGTAAATACCATTTTAGCTCAGTTTATAATTCATGTTAGTATAGATGATTTAAACTATAACCATTTTGATGGCTCATTTTGCTCTTTTTTAAAAAATTGGTTCTGGGGATGGAACCCGTGGTCTTGCCAACACATCTTGCTCCAGAGAGGCCTTTCGCAGCTTTGTGGCTCCTCCCAGACATTGCCTCTTCCTGGCCTTTAAGTGGGGCTGGAGTGTCGTGTTCCTGATTGCCCTGAGCTGTTGGTAGGTAACAGAGATGAGTGGCTGAGCCAGCATTCGGTCGCATGGCTGCACTAGGAAGAAGAAAACGGGCAAAGTGGCTCATGGATACTCACTGGAAGGCTGAAGTGACGTTTGTTGTTTTCCCTAAGAGCTGAATGGTTCAGGTATTATGTAAATACTGTTTATAAGAAGGAATCTGAGACTGAAGAAAGCAGCAGTTAATGGTAGAGGGTCCCTAGCAACTTTCTAATTTTCAAGACAAGTATATCTCTGTAAGATTATGAAAGGTCTTCACTGCGTTCTGAAGATTGGTGTAGCGTCAACATTGTCCTGCTTTGCACAGCGGTGGCAAACCTTTTCGAGCATTCAGAGATACTGAGAGCTCCTTGTGGCACATGTGCTCTAGGTTCACCATCCCTGATTTAGTCCTTTGGCCATGAAAGCCCTCGGTTTTCCAGAGGCATTGAAAATATGTCTACTTTGATTCTGGCCTGGTGCTTGGTAGCTTGGAATGCTGGCTGTTGGGACCGAAGGGCCCAGTGGTGGCATTTCTGTGAACTGTGAGGGAAATGCCTGTCTCTCCTTGCCTGCTGTTCCTCGTCCTTACTAGGTTGGCCCTTCTGTCGATCACTTGGATTCTAGTCCAGTGTGTCATCTTGCCTTTTCCAAGCGTTAGCTCTCATGGAATGAGCTAGTTAGTAATGATTTTGAAGGAATTCATGTGTGGAGCAAAGTGTTGTCCTGGAAATGACCGGAATCTCCCCCCCACCCCTTTTAGGACCAATAAAAAAGTGAAGTTGGCTATAAGAATATTCACCTGCTTTGCTGATTTGATTTTTATTTTTCCTTTTGAGGTACTTCTTTTAGGTCAGGAATAAATATATGTGTTCTAGCATTGTAGGAGGAATTTGAAAGTAAGGCCACTAAGATGCTTCCTTTCTGGTGTACATACTGGACTAAAGTTTCACATTTTCTGTTAACTGTATTTTAAATATTTTCTTTAAAATGTAAGTTTTTAAAATAGATTTAATTTTATTTTAGGGAGTAAAAATAGCAGGAACAAAGATAGAAAAAACAGTAACAAGAGTACATATAGTACAGAATTTCAAGACGAGAAAAATTTAACAATGGTTGCATTACATATTTTCATCATCAAATCAGTTTAGATCAACAGACATAGGTATGTAAGACTGATCAAACAAACATTAACACTTTCAATATAAAATGTAAATTTTTTTTAAACATGCATAACACAAAAATGTTTAGTCTTTCTACTTGTTTTCTATGATAGATTTAAAGTCTTACTCAGAAATGAAAGAGGGTTCATGGTTTTGGGAAACAGTGATTACATCTGAAAAAATATCTGCTCACCTTAGATGTTTTATGTTCAGGGTAGTAGTATCTTTTGGAGTTGATTACTATTACTATTATTATTAAAGTGGATCAATTGCCAGCAATTTGCTACTCTTCCTATTAGGAAACTCATGTGGGTAGGGGAGTTGCTTTGAGTTCACCATGATGGATCATATAGGATCGTCACTTGGACATACTCCCTTTGCTACTAGGCCATTTGGTCAGGCCTTGAGCATAATTCATTTCTTGACGGTTTCTTTCAATATTTAAAGATACTGGGAGACAAGTTAAAGTTCCTGGTATTCTTATAAACATTCTTTGCCTTGTCCTTTCCATTTGGACCGTTAGGAAATGTGCTGGCTGAATCATTTGCTTTGACAAAGCTTTGATGGTGGTTTGTTCCTCATTTAGCTTTATTGATGGAGGCTGTTGTGCTAAAAAGAAAGCTATAACAAGTAGAAAGGTGGTGAGTGGGTACTCAGAGCTTTTGAAGTACTTGCTGTTCTTTCTAGGGGTCCTCTAGAAATTGATCATAGATTACTTGACTAAATTTAAAACCCAGAAATTTATTTCAGTTATTCTGGGAGGGAAGGCACATCAGTCTTTCTTTACAGAATCTGACTGTTCTAAGTCTGACCCATCCCTGCTTGTTTGAGTGTCCTGGAATGCAAATGTGGTGGCAGTGGCGGCCTCTCTAGCCGGGCAGGATACCCTTGAGAGTGTCTGTGTGTCCTCTCCAGGTATTTTTAGTCTCCCTTGCCTCTGTGGCCACATCTTGAGGAGCCCTGTGGATGGATTTAGCTGCTCTGGGGCGGCTCCAAGTTGTGGCGGATGCTCTCTGCTGCCTTCCTCATCCTCTTGCCGTACCTCCCGGATGAGGTTCCTTGCTTGCCCTTGCTGTTTGCTGAGCAAGCAGAGGCAGAACTGCTTGTTTAGTAAATATAGTCCTGATTTTTGGAGTGCTTGTAGTGCTTAACATGTGTGAGTTCCTGGTTCAGTTCCCAGCACTGCAGACAGACAGTGGCCAGTGGTGATAGGATAGAGCCGCATGAAAACACTTAACTGCCATTAAGTTGTATGCTCAAAAATAATTAGAATGGTACATTTTCTGTTGTGTGTATTTTACCTGTATTAGAAAAAACTTTGGATGGATTGAACTCTACGCGAAAACTAGTTATAAGGTTCAATAGTATTTTCATTGCCCCAAAGTTTGAAGTTGTGCTTAATCAAAAATCATGCATATACAGGGGCCGGTTTGATTTCCAGTGTGCCGTGTGCTGAGATGGTGATTGAGATTGGACGTGGTGGCATGTGCCTGTAACCTAGTGTTTGGGAAGCTGAAAACAGGGGAATTGCTACGAGTCTGATCAGTGTAGTAAGATGTAGACACTGTCCTAAATACAGAAAAAAAATCATGCATACACAAAATAAGTAAATAATAATGGTGGTCAGGCCCTGAGGTTCATTTATATGGAAAATGAATTTTAGGTGAGATTTTAAAATTTGCAGTATTTATATTTATAAAAATAATTGGCTGGCTCCTTGAGAAGTCCGAGGGTAACAGTGCACACGCAGGAAGGTAGGTTATTTGGGGCACGCCAGGGGAGGTGAGCTGGTCCTGTGTTAAGGGAGCACAGTTTGGAGTGTGAGTGCTTAGCCACTCAGGCTAGGCCAAGCAGGCTTGTCTAAGCAGAGCAGAAGCTGTTGCAGCCAAAAGGGCAGACGTTCTGTGCAGCAGGACAGTCTGGGAACTGGCCCTAGAGCCACAGAACTAGGTGTCCTCTTGGAGCCGCCTTTGGCTGAGTGAGGATCTCCTGTCAGAGGCCAACGCTCCTGTCTGCTCCCCCTCGGGCTGCACCCTTCTGTTTCTCTTTGTAAAGGACCTTTCTGCCCAGCTTCCTTGCTTGAGTTGCCTGCAAGTGTAGTCTGCTGTTGTCCTGTTGTGGCTCCTGTGTGTCCTGACCCTGGTTCTAGTTCCAGCTCCAGGGCTTACCATCAGCCGACTCTGCTCTTCATGGTGCGAAGCAAAAGTATTCAGGACAGAGATTCAAACTGAGTCCTCTCTGCTGCTTTGTTCCCAGGCCAGTGTGCCTCAGTGGGAGTCGAGGTGTTGGACCAATAGGAGATTGTGTGAGAAGGGGGCTGTAGCAAGGGTTCCGGGTACCTCACCTCTGTCCAGGGAGTGTAAAAGAAAGACTGTTGACTCTTGAATGGATCGCTCTAGTTCAGTTGCTATAGTAATTAAACTTTTTGCAGGGAAAATGTTCCCTGCAGCTACAAATAGGAGGCCAGACATACTCAGTCTCTGGAGTGTGTGGAATAAATCCGTTGTTGGTGTTGTAACTGTCCTACAGCTGGTGCTTTGAGTGGTGGCACAGGACACCCTAGAATGCAGTGATCTGTGCAGCCCTTGCCCTGTGGGTGATCTTGTTTAGAAGCAGGTAGTTGGAGGGAAGGTCACTGTCGTCTGAGATTCCACAGTTTAGTTATCTAAACACCTGCATCCAGGTGATTCCTTTTTTTTTTCTTTCACTTTACTGACTTTATTATCACTCATATACCGTAGCACTAGCCTCTATAACTACAGTGGTTCTTAATCTGTTTACCTGGTCGTATAGCTACCAACAGTAAATTCCACAGCAGAAAGAAAATCTGGAGCCATTGGAGTAACTGCCCATTCTCTCTCTCCCCCTCGGCTGCTGGTGGTGAACCTATGGCACACGTGCCACAGCTATTTGTTAACACTGAAAGTACTAAAAGGTTCGTCATCACTGCCCTATGTGATAGAGTACTGTTCTACTGTCTTTATGGAGTTGCCTGTTCCATATAAACAGAATCCTGCAGTATATGTTTCTTTGTGACAGACTTACTCCTTTGGCATAATGCTTTCACGGTCCATCCATGCAGTAGCTTGTATCGTTACTTTGTTCCTTTCCTGTCTGAAGAGCATTGGGTTGTGAGGGTATGTACCCGTTTTTGATTTTCCCCTTGCCACTGGTCATTTGAATTATCATTCTTTCTTGGCATTTCTGAAACAAAGCTGCAGTCAACGATAATGAGCAAGTTCTTGTGCAGACATCTGTCCAGTTCTCTCCGGGTGGAACTGCTGTGTTGTGTGTTGGGTGTATGTTTAATTTTCAAGGCATGGTCTAATTGTTTGATATGATGGCTGCATCATAGTGTATTGCACCAGTAGTGTGTGAGGCTCTGTTTCTCCACACCTTGGTTGACACTTGTTATTGTCCATTATCCTGTCACAGCCATTCTCCTGGGTGGTCACCTGGTCTGTCACCATAGCTGTGATTGCTTTTCCCTAAGGACTCATGGCATTGAGAGCATCTGTTCATATACTTGTTGGACTTTTGTGTCTGCTTTGACCTACAACTAGTTTCATTATCTTTTTTTTGTCTGTTTGAGACAGTGTCTTGCTATGCAGTTCAGGCTGGCCTTGAGTTCACTTTTGTACCCAAGGCTGGTCTCGAACTCGCACTGATCCCCCTGCCTCAGCTTCCCAAGTGCTGAGACTACAGGTGTGCACCACCACGCCCGGCTTCATTATCATTTTTGATTTGATTATTTTTGCTGTTGAGTTGTAAGAATTCTTAATATATTCTGGTTGTGTGTCCCTTAGTAGAAATATGATTTACAAATATTTCTTCCATTTTGTTCTTTTTTGTCTGTGGAAATACGGAAGTTTTAAATTTAAGAAGTCTTACCTTTTTTTGTTGTTGGGCATTGGATGTCATAGTTAAGAAACTTGCTAACTTCAAGGTTATGAAACTTTGTATCCGTCTTTTAAGTGATAGTTTTAGCTTTGTTTTTGGTAGTACTGGGTCTTAACCCAGGGACTTGTATATTCTGGGCAGGGTACTTCTGCCACTGATCTACATCCTTAGTATGCTTTTATTTTTTAATTTTATTTGAGACAGGGTCTCCCTAAATTGTTCTTGGTTGGCCTTGGACTTTCAGTCCTTCTGCCTCAGCCTTCTGAGTAGCTGGGATTATAGCAGTGTGCTACTGCTGCCCCTTGCACTTTTACTTCTTACGTTGAGGACTGTGACTCATTTTAGTTCATTGTTTTTTGTAACTGGTATGAGGTGGGCTTCTGGCTTTTTTCTATGTTTCTGGCTATCTAGTATCACTTGTTGAAAAGACTGTTGTCGCCTTATTGAATGGTACATGTATTGAAAATCAATTGTTTATAAAATGTTCATTTCTGGAGCATCAGTTGCTCTAGGTGTGTCTGTCCTGTCAGTACCACATGGTCTTGGTTACTGTGTCTTTGTAGTGATTTCCCCCTGCCCATTGGTGGTATGGGAATTGAACCCAGGGCCTTCATGCTGAGCTACATCCCAACCCCTTTTATTATTTTGAAGCAAGGTCTCATTGCTGAGGCTTGGGCTTAAACTTTCGATCTGCCTGCCTCAGCCTTGCAGGGTGCTAAAATTACTAGTGTGTATAAGTCTCGAAATGTCAGACCTCCAGACTGTTCTTCTTTTTAAAGATTGTTTTGAATATTCTGGTTCCTTTATGTTTTTCATTTGAGTGAATGGTTCATCTTGTCAATCTCTACAAAAAAGGCAGCAAGGATCGGATCTGCTCTATGCGTAGGAACTCCTGGCTAATAACTTGGGCACCCAAACACGTTGCCTGCAAAGCATACTGTTGTTTAATTTTATTAGCATAGTAGGCTGCTTTGGTGAAACACTGTAATTCACTCTTAGGTTGAAATTGGACTTTTCAGATTTCAAGAGAGCAAATGACTAGTCTATAGTTAGTAGGTCACCTTCTTGTAATGTGTTCTTTTGATCTGAAAGTTTGCTGATAACTTGTCTGTGCAAAAGAAAAAAAGTGATAATCTTGTTAACACACATACTGGTTAATAGAGAATTAGATTATGCCTATCAATATTTAATTACCAAAGGGTTGAGATATGCTACAGGAAAATTGTGATGTTGAAATGTATTAGTATTTATTATTGTTGTTGTGGAGGCAGCAGAACTAACTAGTCGAGGACTTTGTTAGGGTCCATGTGAACATCAGTTATTGTTAAAGTTTTTGTCTCAGCTCCTTTGCTCCACACATAATAACCAGGTGCCCCTCTGTGCCCGGCACAGGGAAGGACAAATGGAGCCCCTGTCCTCATGGAGCCCACAGTGGAGAGCCTCACCTTAATCAGGGTGCCCTGTGAGATCGCACCTGGAATGCAACGCTGTGAAGAGGATGCAGTGATCTTCAGGGGTTCAGTACTCTGAGAGGTGGGGAGGCCTTTTGAGCAGTGCTGTGGAGGAATGGGTGGTTAACTGAGGGAGGAGTTATGGGAGGAAGTTCCAGTAATGGGGTGAGCTGGTTTGTGAGAGGTGCGGGCACAGTCATGTTATGTTCTGGTCCTGTGCAACTTGGGGAAATAGTATCTGAGGACTTGGGTCTGGTCTCGGACCCTAAGTGCTTTGTGCCTGAGCGAGTTACAAAACCTTTCAGAGTTCACTTACAGTAGCTGTTTTTATTTGGAGATATTTATATAACTACATACAAATCTAGGCTTTTAAAAAAATCATTTATTTTTTTGGCACAGGGTCTTGCTACACAGGTTGGACTTGTAGTAATCCTCCTGTGTTAGTCTCCCCAGTGCTGGAATTATAGACATGTGCTACCACACCTAGTTTTTTGGTGGCTGGCTTGGCACGGGGCCAACATGGCATGTGGTACTCTGGATCAAACCTGGGTTGATTATTTGCATATAACTCATCTGTAATTATTCTTTTTTTAAAATTTTATTTATTTATTTGTGTTATGGCTGGCTCAGCCTGCCCTGAGGTTGGGGCTGGCACAGCATGTGGTGCTGGGGATCAAACCATGGTCCCTGCGGTCACCTAAGCCTGCAGTTTAGACCGCTGAGCTGTCTCACTGGCCCCTATAATTATTTTTGTGATCTTTTGTGATTGGCAACTTAGAAATGTAGTATTGGCAAAGTCGAGTTTTTCTGAACATGTTCTCTGGTCTTTGACATTAGTACTCACTTACTACATATTTTACTCCAGAAACCTGTAGGGGAGCAGGTGGGAGTGTAATTGATTAAAGGCTGTTCATGGTGTTGCCATACGGCACCTGGAAGATCTGGAAAGGCTTCCTGGAGGAAGTAGAATTTGACCTGGAATCACTGACAGGCAAACAGGTGGCTGGGAGCAATTCCAGAGGGAACAGAGGAGGGGTAAAGCCAGGAGAGGACAGGGTGCAGTTGAAATTTCAGGTGCACGTGGAGAAGTAGTCAGGGGTCAGGTGGCAGAGGCTTGGAAAGGCTGACAAGGAGTCTGGATTTCATGCTCTGCTCTGGGAAAGCCTTTTAGAATTTTTTTTAAGCAGAGAGGAATTGATTGGATAAAGTCGATTCTCCTTTAAGATGCTACCGAGGACCACCAGCTTACCTGTTTAACTTCCTCTTCACACGCACAGCCCCACCACGGAGCATTGTGTTAGGTGTTTTAGTTTCTGCTTGAGCTAGGTTCCCTTGCCTTCTCATGGCTGTAGGTCTTGCACCCGATTTGCCTTGGCTTAGAAAGTGCGCTTCCTCCAGAAGGCGGCACACTCGCTCCCCTTGGCTCTGGGTTTGCACTCACGAAGACTCTGAGAAGCCTTCTTGACCTTGCTTGCCTCTTTCACTTGGGCTGGGTGCCGAGCTGTTGTCCACTGATAGCACTCCAAGGTTCTCTTGGCCACAGCACCTGTGAGTCCTCAGTGAAGTCACTTTTACTCCTTTTTCTCTCTCAGTATGTTGAATGGATGAGCCTCTGGGAAGGGCTGGAGTCAGGAGAAAATCACTGCTGGCAGGAATTGTCTGTAGCATTTGGGTTGAAGAAAGAGCTAGTGTACTGAGTTGTCTTTTTGGAGTCTGTGACTGTGGAATGTAGGCCTTCAGGGATGTGTGCTACTAGGTTTTTTAAACTTTTTTTTTTTTGGTGCAGTTGCAATAGCCCCAGAACATGCCTCCACAGCATGGCATTGGAAACACGGGTCAGAGATTAGGGACTCATTTACAGCAGCCTGTTGTGTTCTCTTCATTGCTGTTACTGGGTAAGGGAACTCTGATGCCACATGGAAATGCTGCAGACAATTCCTGCAGTGTGAACAATTCCTGGCATGTGTGAGGATGTGGGTTTAGTCTCTGCTACCTCAGAAAACTAGGAGTAGAACTCTACATAATGAGATAGTGAGGTGACCCTGGGAGACTAGAAGGGGTTGGGGTAGAATGCGGTGTGGTGAATGTTTATATTTCATTGTGCCAGGGAGGAGGATAAGGAGAGGCTGAGGATGGCTAGAGAGGTGTAATTTAAGTGGGAAGAATTAAAAATTCAGGGATCTTAAGTGTAGAAGATTCTTGTTTTTTTTTTTTTTTTTTTTTTTTTGTATTTTAGGGAAGGTCTAAAGGGTGTTCAGGGTCTCACTACTAGATTGGACTTGTAGTGATCCGCCTGTTTACAGCCTCTCAGGGGGATCACAGGCATGCCACAACCCCTAGTCTCAATGGCCTGGGGGGGGGCAGGGCCGGAGGAGGGAGTTGGGGCGGGCCAGCACACCTGGCCCAGGGATCAGGAGCCCCTCCCTTCCTTGCAGGTGCTTTAATTTGCTGAGCTATTTGCAGTGCTGCTGAGTTTAAGTGGAGTTTAGGGGAAGGCAAGGAGTCAGTTTGTGGCATATTAGTTGCTGCCTGCTGCTGTAACAAGCAGCCTCAAGCTTAGTTAGTGACCTCCAACAGCAGATGTTGGTCTTAGGGTCTCTGCGTTCGGGTGTATGTGGCCGGCCGAGTCTGCAGCCTCAGGCCCAGCAACCTGCTGTACAGTTGTGGCCGGCACGGGGCTCCTGTGGGTAGGGGTGATGGGAAGGCTCTGCTTCCCAGCTCCCAGGCTCACCCGAAGGAGTTGTTTTGTGTGGTCATTGGACCAAGGCCTTAGCTCCTTGCTGGCTGTAAGCAGGGGTCACTGAGTTCTGGCCACCCAGGCCATGTCCACATGGCCACCTGCGCCTTCAGAGCCAGTGAGTCAGTAACAGTAGCCATCACAGTCTGTGCTGCCCAGGCACAGAAGTGATAGCTCATCTGCTTTGCCCGTTGTGCTGGTCCAAAGCCACCAGCCACGCCGGAGGGAGGGGACTGCTCACAGGTGATAGCATCAGGGGTGGGGATTGTGCAGCTTGTCCACCACAAGAGCAGGATGGGAACCAGGAAGCATCAGTGCAGTTCTTCTGATGGAGGCCTTGTTGGGTGCAAGGGAAGGTTGTTTGGAGGTGAAGTTCCAGGTGAGGGTTTAAGAGGCCCTCCTCAGGCAGCCTTCCCGCCCTCTCCCTTCATCCCAGACAAGTGGCACAGGTCCTTGGGTGTGTCTTGGCTCCTGTTCATTGACACACTGTCTTGTAACTGCCATTGATAAACCCATCTGCTCTGCCAGAATAGCGTTATTTACCATGATGTTCTGCCACTGAAGGTATCTGCCCTGTTTGCCTTATGGTTTTGTGGAGGAGCAAGGAGGTGACTCAGATGAAAGTTTTTACGTAGTATGAAGTGATGTGTAAGCAAAAGGTATTAAACCACTGCTTTTTCTCCCTATCAGTAGAATACAAGAAGTTTAACTTGAGTTTCTCCTGTTAACTTGGATTCATTGTTTTGTACATAAGTTATCGAACTGGGCTTTATGTAAAATTGTGGTATTTTGGGGGCCTTCTGAGTG
Source organism: Capromys pilorides (assembly GCA_004027915.1). Lineage (NCBI taxonomy): Eukaryota > Metazoa > Chordata > Mammalia > Rodentia > Capromyidae > Capromys > Capromys pilorides. The sequence goes on from PVKN010010804.1 coordinate 11,982, forward strand.
GAGTGTTTGCTTGTATGATAAATCATCCCAGACTGCTGCATTTTTCGAGTCCTTTTGTCCAACTTTTGTTGTTTGAGAAAAAAATCTGTCCTTGCCACTGTTTCTTCTGTCCATGTGTCAACTGCTAGTTCATTTTTTCCCTTCTGATTTGTTGCCTCTGATCTCCTCTGGGCTTGACAACCTGATAATTAAGCTTGTAGAACTGTGAGTAGTTTAATAGTACCCAAGCTAGGAATGTGGGTCGTAGAGCCTCTTTCACTGTAAAGTAGGTGAGCTGTTGTGTGTAGGCTTTGTACCAATCTACTTGGGCCTTCTGAGCACATCTTGGCTTCCTTCCTGGTTCTCGCCGTGTGTGGACTGAGTCTCGGAGAGCCTGCGCCATGCAGGAGGGCGCGGCTGCCATTTTGTTGGTCTATGCCTCATTGCTCTGTTGGGTGAAGCAATGTCCTTCTCACCTTACCTTTGATGAAGTTTTAGTTTTCTGGGTAGTGGTTAGAGGTGATGGATGGTCTGGTTCATTAACCAAAAAATGTTTGAGAAGCCTGGAGGTCTTCAGGTAAGACCTGCGTCCAGGCATGTGCACTGGTACCATTCCGTGGGAATATCTGCCCACCGCCCAGCTTGATACCTAGCTGCTCTGTGTGTTCTCCACTGCCCGTTTACTTCAGCTTTTACCAAGAGCCACTGTTTACCTTTGGAAAAAGCGTTTCTGCCTTTCCAGGTAGTTTGCTGTTTTTTTGTACTAGAAATTGAACTCAGGACCTTGTGCTTGCCAGGCATGCGCTGTGCCACTGAGCTATCTCCCTGGCCCTGCCATGTGTTTTTGTTTATAAACAGTGGAGTGGTAAGGGTGGTCCCTGCCAGTGCTGCTAGCCAGGTGCCGGAACCTGGCCTGGATATCTGCTTTTCTAGAGTAGGCATGTTTGCTACTGGTTTAGGATGAGGACAGGGTTTTTAAATAAGAAAATGCTTCTTATATGTACATGTATGTGGGCAGGCCTTGCTTATATCTGAGGAGTTAAAAAGTTATCCTTAGTAATAGTTATAAGAAGTACCACTAAAACAGTGTAATTTTAAATTTAAAAAAGTTTTAGAAAACTTTTATTAATTTATGCATTTGGTACAGGGCCTTATTATACAGCTTGGACTCGTAGTGGTCCTTCTATCTCAGCCTCCCCAGTGCTGTGATTAAATGCGTGCTACACTATGCCCAGTTTCAGTGGCTGACGTGGTGCACCTGGCATGATACGGGTACTGGAGCTCGAGCTCTGGTTTTTGCACTTGCCAGGCAGCAGCTTAGACCACTGAGCTGTTTCCCCGGCTCCATAATTTTAAATCTTGTATAGTTCTTTCTACTGAATATGTTCTGCTGGAATATATGTACAAATGTGGACATCTATTAAGCGCTCATTGATTATTTTCACACTGTTGAGTTTACTAGCTTGCAAGCCAAATCAAATTTATGAAAATTCTAATGATATTGTGGTTCTTTTTTTTTTTTTTGATGGTACCAGGGATCGAACTTAGGACCTTGTACTTGCCAATCAAGCACTTATTCCACTGAGCTATCTCCCTGGCCCTCAGAAAAGATTTATTAAAAAATTCTGAAATCACATTAAACATGCTTAACATGAATCACTGGTAATAGTGAGTCAGTTAATCTGATTTCTAAGGCCCTAAATCAGACTAGTTCTGTTCTAGAACTAGTTCCTATAGGCTGTTTAGACCTGAGGCTGTTTGTGGCTTGCTTTTGAACCTACCCGTAGGCGTTGTACTCAATTTGAGAGCCTAAATAGTCTGTGCCCCAATTCCTGTAGAGGTTCCTGTTTCACTGTTTTATTTTGCCTGTCCCGGGAGGAGGAAGGCACTGCCTAGCAGACTTTTTCCTTTTAATGTGAGTGTATGCTTTAATTTTGTTTCTGTCCCATAGGAGTATTATGAGGGCTGTTGTAGTATAGTAGTGCTTATGGTATATTTTACACTTCCTGGAGAGTTAATAGATGATCACAAAACATCTTTGTATGTGAATTTCCCACTTACCTTTTGTGGTTCAGAAAAAGAATAAAGCTAAAGCTACTCATGTTTAGGGGTACATGTTTTTATCTAGTTTCAAAATATATCATTACTGATCTTACAGAGTGCCCCCAAAACCTGGATTTTGGTTGATCTTACCTTGCATGTCTTATTTAATAGGCTCATATAGACAGTTTTGTATTGGCTCTTTCAGGGGAATGGGGCAGGATGGGCAGGGCTGGGAGAGGTTGAGACTGTTGAGTATCCTTCTGCTAACCCTTTTTTTTTTTTGGTGATCCAGAGGTTTCCTGATTTCTTTAATAAAGGGATGTGGTTCCTTCTAAAATACTCCACAGGCTTTGCTCCCATTTCTGGCAGGGCCATGGTCATGGAGGCACAGCTCCTTGGTATGCTTGTCCAGGGGGCCAGAGGATAGGAGTTTCACATCGGTGGGGGTGGGACAGAGCAGTGCTCAGGGGAGGCTGAATGCTGCTGTTCCCTTCCATGTCAGTTTGGGAGTGCCTCTCATTTATAAATCCAACAAAGAATTTGAGCTTCTGTTTGTGGCAGACATTGAATTAAGTGCTGGAGACACTGGGATGAAGAAGCCAGATATCGTCCCTTCAAGGATACCCATTTTAATGCAGTTGGATCTTGAAAAATATTTATGAGAGAAATACTAGATTGGTTTTAGATGCTGAGTGTTCTTAGGGATTAAGTGTGGGGTTATAGGTTGGCAGAAGATGTTTCTGAAACTACTGACTTCTGTAATTAAAAGACAATTTACAGATCGCATTATGTGGAGACTGTTAGCTGATCTCAGAACCTGCCTCCTCTTCCTGGGTTTCTCCTTGCCTCCCTTCCAGTGAGATAAGGGTTTGTGGCCAGAGTTTTGGTGATGAGTTGATTGCCAAGAAGTGTTCCCCTTTCAGGCCTGGCCCTTCTCATTGGCTCAATGGGGAGAACACAGTGACCTTGGAAGCCCCTGCCACAGATGGAAGGGGCATGGGCATCAGTGCCTCTGCCACCACCTGGAGGGAGGCTCTGCTGACCAGGGTTACCTGGTTGGGACTTTATCTGTGCTACTTTTAGCCACTGCACAATTTTCTGTGAGTTAGCCTGCCCACTATAGATACCATGCTTAAAAAAATACTCTGCTCTGATTATATATCTGTAATGGCATGGATTTCAAGGGCCATGGATTTCAAGAACCAATCTAAGATAGAGTAAGTGACAGAAAAGTTTATAGAGTTTTGCTTCCAGTTGGTATGGTAGTTTATTGCACTCAGTGCGGCCTGTTGTTTGATAAGCTGCGTGGATCCTCAGTTAGCTTCAGTGGCATCTGTAGAGACTTAAACATCCTTCAAAGGTCTGTAGTTTTCATCATACTACTTTTCTGTTCCAAAGCCTGTAATCACTTATTATATGGCATTTTTCATTAATCCATCACCCAAACACTATACATGTGTAATGAAAATACCTGTGTGTAACAACTTGATCCAGGTTCTCTGAAGAGAGACAAAATGAATAAAACATAGTCCTTGCCTTCAAAGAGTTTGTGCTTGGTACACTACATTTCCACTCTAGTATCATCTGCCCCTCATTTTTGCCTTTATAGTTTATTTTATTTTTTGCATTTAGGACAAGGGATACAGGGTCTACAGAGTTTCACTACGTAGATTGGACCTGTAGTGATTCTCTTGTTTTCAGCCTCCCAAAGTGCTGGGCTTACAGGGGAGTGTCACCATGCCCAGTCTCAGTCACAGTTTCAGCGAGCCCCGGGGACTCGGGATCCAACCTGGCTGCTGCTTTAGTCTGCTGAGCTATCAGACCGGCCCTCATTTTTGCCTTTAATAAGCCATGCATTATTACTTCATTACCTTTTCCCCATTATTGTCTCCCCAACTAGATAGCACACTTTCTGAACGCAGGGACTGTATTTTATAGAGCCCTGCACCTCCTCTCTGAGGTGCTTGCAGCAGATACTGTGCATTGTACTTAATTGAGTAGCTATTTCTACAGTTTCTCTTAATTATCTTGGTTGGGTATTCTGGTATCGTATTATATTATAGTCTATATTATCAGATAAAAGTACTTTTCTAGTCCATGAGGGATTCACAGAATTGTGCAGTTGAGAAATGTCAGAATTGGAAGGATCTTTTTTAGATCATATATCTAAATCCTGATCTTTTAGGTTGATTATCTGGTTCATGACATACAAGATGCAGCCATGAATAGGGCAGTGGCATCACCTGGAGCTCCGTGGAGGTAACTTTCATGTCCCACACAGACTTGTGACTCAGAACCTGCATTTAAACAGAAATCCTCAGATAACCCGTGTACACATAAGGTTGTTAATCTCCCATGTGACTCATGAGAAAACCAGGCAAAAGTGAGTTACCCAGAATCATGCAAGTGTGCATTTTGCATGTTTGGTTAGCATGGGGATTATTAAAATAATAGGGACCTCTTGGCTGGCTCAGTGTATCCAGGGGTGGGGCAAGGGATCGAACCCAGTGTCTGTGCTTGCCTAAGCAGGCACTTAGTCTGCTGAGCTTTCTTGTCAGCCCTCAAGATTTCTTGAAGGCCACTTAAACTGTTTTTGGTAATAAGCCAGAAAATGTTAAGCCTCGAACATATATTATTGTTTTTTTTTTAAAATTGTTTGTTTATTGGTTTGGTCCAGGGTTTTGATACGTAGGTACGCAGCATGGACTTGTAGTGATCCTTCTGTCTCAGCCTCCCCAGTGCTGGGATTACAGGCTTGCACCATCATGCCTGGCATGCAGTACTGCAGACTGCGCCCAGGCCCTTATTGCTGGCCAGGCAGGTGCTTAGACCGCTGACTTATCTTCCTAGCCTTAAGACCTTCTTTTTAACATTGTAAAACTTCACATTTCAGTTGAGAAACTGCATGAAGATGAGATGTGGCCTTCATGTGGTCAGCAGGCTATTCCTGGAGATGGACAGAGGTCAAAGGAAGTTAGTGTTCTGCCTCGCTGTGTAACATGCTGTAATTTCTTGCTGACAGTTGGGTAGAAACCCATATGCTAAGAAGAGTCCATATTGTCTAGGAAAGTCCTTGGGGCTGGATGCCACTGCAGGTGGTACTGCAGATGGCATTGTAGATAACTCCTACTGTCACATAGGGAAGGACAGTAAAAGCCCTTGAATGATAATTTTCTAGAAATAGGAAAGGAGCTGATGGCAGCCTGAGGGCAGAAACATTGTCTTCTGACTTCATCTGCCAAACTGCTAGCTGGCTTCAGTAGGGTGTTGTGTTGAGGGGTATGGCGGGTTTGTTGTGGGAAGTGGCTAATGATGTTTGGCATTGACTGACTGTTAAATGAATATATTGGTTCTTAGCATTTATGTTTAAACACATGTCCCATTAAAAAAATTACACAAGTAATATGTGTGCATGTGTATAGTTCTTTTCCACATACATCTTGTTCTGAAATAACCCTAAGCCTATAGTGCAAAGCACTTTTCCACATTGAACCGTTTGTAAATAAGTTGTCAATATTTTCATTACTCACATATTTTATTGTATATTTCCTACAAACAACAATTTCTGCCCTAACTGCAATACAGTAATTGAAATCAGGAAATTGACATTGAGGCATTTCAGCCATTAAATGTTCAACTCCTATTGACCCCACAGTGACCCTTGTGAATAAATGTCCAATCAGAACCTTGGGATGTGTTTGGTTGCCTCTTCATCTCTTCTAATACAGAACAGTGCTGTTCTTTCTCCCTTTCATGACCTTGAGCCTCTTCAAGATTGCAGGCCACTCATTTTGTGGAATGTTCCTCAATTTGGATTTGCTGATGTTTCCTTATGATTAGATTCAGGTTTTGTGTCTTTGCCAGGAATATCACAGAAGAGCCAGAATATATATTTTTGAAAGATTAGTTTTACATTTTATTTTCTGTTTCCTTAGAGCGTTTCCCAAAGTGTATTCTGCGGAACTAGCACCTACTGTGTTCTCAACACCGTGCCACCTATAGAAGGTAGGACTTGAAACAGCTTTTGACTTACAGAAGGGGCGGGCTTGGCAGTGCGAGTAACTCTTCTTCATAGTGCAGTGCAGACAGCCTTTGACAGGACCTAGAAGGCCTGGGTTCTGCCTGTAACTTGAACTGTGTGATCTTAGATGAGTTACTTAATCCTTCTGGAGTGGAGCATGAATACTGTCCTCCTGAAGTTTTCTGTGAGGATTCCAAAAGGCGATCAATTCAAGTCACACAGAAAATTCAGAGCAATCTATAGATACTGGATAGAATGGACCAGTTCTAGGAGTCTGTAGAGTCCAGTATCAGGTGCTATAAAGCAAGAGCAATGTGGCGTTGTGGCAGAAGCCACAAGTGGTGTCTGAGTCCCACCAAGCCACTTGTAGCTAGGTTTCCTGGGCAGATTAATCTCAGTCTTACATTCCTGATCTGTAAAGTGTGGGTAATTAAGCTTTTATGCTTTAAATTGTGAGGGTGATGTGAGGGAGTGCAATGTAAAGTCCTTGGTTCACTTGGTCACTTGTAGTTCACAGTTGTAAGTGAATGAAAAGAAACAGAAGAAAATGCCTCCAGACACAAACTGGAATGGTGGGTTGCAGGGCTTCTGGGCCCCTGCTCTTATCTGCCACTATACACATGTTTTAGATTGAAAACGTAAAGGCAGCTGGATGTGGTGATACACACCGATAATCCCAGCACCTGAGAAGCTGAGGCAGGAGGATTGTAGTGGTTCGAGGCCAGCCTGGTCTACATAGTGAGTTCAAGGGAAATCTGACTATGATTGAGACCCTACCTCCAAAATTAAGAAATAGTTAAAAGAAAATAAGTAAATGCAGATAAATAGAGATTTATCAAACCTGAGGTATGAGTTGACGTAAAACCTGGACCAGGGACTAAGTAACATGATTGACAAATCTTGAGTCACATAGACATAGGTAAAAGAGAGGTGATGGTCGTGTAACTAACCAGTTGTTAAATAGGAAAACTACTTGTATTTTTCTACTTTAAAAATATGAGTATTTTAAAACCTTGAAACATCTTTTTGTGTAATTACATTGGGCTTTAGCTCATTTTGGAGACTTTCTTTGGAAAAGAACAGTGTTAAGACCTAAGCAACGCTTGGCAAGTTATTGGTGCTTCTTAGGGCTTATTTTGGAGGAAAGTGGTTTGCAGGTTCTAGGTTAGGCTTGCGGTACTTGCTGCAGAGTGCGTGCTGGCTTGAACGAAGCAGTGCATGCTTGTGTTTCCTGCATCAGTTCCCATCCTACTAATTAAATCTAAGCACATAACAGTTAGAGCTGGGCAGGAAATTGTAGAGCTTCCTTTTAATTTTACCGCTCCCAAGTTGTTGATCAAATATATCCCTCCCATAAGATCTAGCAATTGGCTACATAGTCGCACCAACTTATTTTGAACAGTTGGGTCCAGAGGTTGAGAGATGACTCATAATCAACTTGATTGGATAATAGTGTTTATTGTTATTCACAGATGCAAAATCATTTCATTTTTTTATTATGAATCAAAAGTGTTATTTTTAGGTTAGAGTTAATGTAGATATATTTTACCTTGCACAAGTATAATCACGGTGTCCTAAGGGACAGGTCAGATATATTTCTTTGGATTTAAAATGGTTTGGTAGTGTGACTTTATTTTTAGAAACAGAGCCAAAAGTAAGAGTTTTACTTTATCTTGTTAACTAGGTGAATGAGCATTTTTTTTACATTTTAGAAAGATTTAGCTAAGTAATACTATGCCTTTAAAATTGTTTGGAAAATACTTAAAGGTTGGTTAGAAAGGTTGGTTTATTCTCTAGAATTATAGCTGTCAACCAAGCAAATCATCTGTCAATTTCAAGAGCTTCACTAGTTGTGTTTTTATTGTGGAGGAAGTTGGAAAATTATTTTGTAAAGACATATATCATGCATATTTTTCTAGGTAATGATAATAAAATGTTACATTGTCTCTTGGTTGACACTCCCATTCTGCAGTGGCAGAGTTAACTGTTTGGATTGAATACTGAGATACAGCCGAAACATGTACTCCTAAATTTTGTTGTTGAAGACTGCTATTAGGATTTAAAAACTTGCACATGCATTTAATTATTTAATCATTTATAGTTATCCTAAAATATTAAGGAACAGCTCTTAATTAAAAACACACTTTCACGCAGTATTGCCATGTGGACAGTTCCTTACCAGTGTGAAAACAGTTCCTCTTTATCATACTTTACCTGGAAACCCCAGAATTGGGAAGTACAAGTTGTAACATTTTGTCTTTTGAGTTCTGATAATTCTTTGACAGTATTGAGATGGGCAGCTTCATAATATACAGTGGGAAGATTTACCCATTGTTGTGTTTCTTAAAATCATCAAGTTTCTATGCAGTATGAACCTAAGCCTCTGGAGATGGCACAGTTTAACAACTGATTAAGGGGAACCCATTGGCCTGTCATACTTCTATTCCTTTTAACCCCTGGCTGCACATCCCCATAAAACGTTATACTTAGAAACTTGATTGAGACAGTGCTTACACAGCCCTTCCGCTTTGCTTTTCTTCTTAAAAGCCTTTGGGCCAAATCACTGCTGCCTGATTTGTTATCAGTGGAGACCAAAGCTTTTCCTATAACAGTTGTGCTGTTAAGGGCACCCCCCCCCCCCCAGGTGCTTTTATTTACCGCAGAGTAGATAGGTTCCTTAAAGAGACCGAAAGGATAGAAAATTAATAAGAGGTTGTGTACAGAAATAGATAGAAGCTAGAGTTGAGTATTCTGTTCATTAGTGTTAAGAATTCTGCTTTAAACAAATGGCTTTCTCAGAGATACGACCATTCATATGCAGTGCAGAGGAAGTCCATCGATTGGAGCATCTAGCATAGTGCTGTTTTCATGAAAGATACTGTGTAAATACTAAGCATTTGAATTGAGTATAGATTTTAGAATTTTACCTCTACTTTCAAAATTGTATATATCATGGGGATTAAAAAAATGAGAATAGGGCCGGCGAGATGGTTCAGTGGTCTAAAGCGCCTTCTTAGGAGGGCTCAGGCAACTGCGGGGACTGCAGTTCGATCCCCGGCACCACATGCTGCGCCAGCGCCACCACCAGGGCAGGCTGAGCCAGCCACAAAAATGAATAAATAAAGAAACAAACAAACACAACAAGCAAACAAATAAATAAATAAATAAAATTTAAAAAAAAAAAAAATAAAAATAAAAAAATGAGAATAAAATCACTTTGGGGTAGAGAGAAGGGAGGTAAAGGCTCATGTGCTTTGGTCTTCTGTGCTTGAAAGTTTTATGGCCCATGGCACCTCCCTTGGGAGGATGAAGTGCCGGGAGCATGCATAGCGCATAAAAGTATGAGGATTTTATAGTATATAATTAATACACAGCTTTCTATGAGCTTTCTCTTAGTTGGACAGCTTCCTTTTGTTAAGAAATTTAATCTTATTTTGCTACTGAATTAAAACTTTAGGTTCTTTCAGTTACTTTTTAAGTTTTTGTCTCGCAGTAGAAATATGATGGTATTATAATTCAATTGGTTTTGTAGTTCATGGACCAAAAAAGATTTAGTATGCTAAAACTCTTAAGTTCATCCCTATAAAATGTTCTGTATGAAGTAGTAAATTTTTTTAGAGTATGCTGAATATTTTCACTTTAAGATCTTTTCCATGAGAAGAAATATGTTAATCAGATGAGAATCTTGGGAGAGGGTTTTCCAAAAATATTTTTATTCTTTTTTTTTTTTTACATATTCTAAAAACAGACTGCTGTGAATAAAAGTGCAGTACATAATTGGGAAAGGTATTGTTGTATATCACTTTTAACATAAATGCCTTTATACCTGTGTAAGGTTGCTGAATTGTAAGGCATATTATTGAATGAGTAAATAGTATAGGAATTTATTCCTGAAAGTTAATTAGGTGACATAATTCTCTAATCGATGAATTTTGGAACATCAAAAATATTAAGTAACTTACCCAAGGTCACACAATTAGAAAGCAGCAGAACTGGGCCAAAATCTTAGACTTGTAACTCTGAGTTCCCTGTCTTTATTATACCTTATTAGTATAAAAAAAGTTGGGAAGACTGTCTTATGGAGTAAATTCACTTTTTAATGTCTTAACGTGCTGGTCTTTTGTATCTAGTTATACATTGTACCTTTTGGGTATATATTGGAGATTTCATTTAGCATTAAAAAAAGTTGAAGTGGATAAATTTGAATCTTTAATTAAATTTACTACAACTGGCGAGTAGTTTTGAGCCAAGCAGAGT
>PVKN010010805.1:0-22323 GCA_004027915.1 Capromys pilorides
AGAAGGCTGAACGGGGAAAGACTAATGAGCTGACGATGGTAGATAGCTATAGCTCAGTTGTTACTCCCCAGAGGGTTCTACCCTTCTTTTGCCATCCAAGTTCTTATACAGACTCTTACTTCTCTAAAGTCTGTGTAGAAGACTGGAGCCAAGTGATTAGATACACTCACTTTGAGTAGCCAAGACCAAGTCTGATCTCAACTAGGGTGATTTCGTAGCCCCTCCTAAATATCTGGCAGCATCTGGACACATTTTTGGTTGCCACAACTACAGAGGCAAGTAGGTGATGCTGGCACCTGGATGATAGAGGCTGGGGATGCTGCTCTATTTGCTACAATGCACAGGATGCTCTTCACGGCAAAGAATTAACGAGTTCAAGACATCAGTAGCACTAAGGCACAAGCTTTGATGGACACCTATTCAGCAAGTCAGGAGGTAGAGGCTTCATCCTCAAGGCAGGGCTGCCTCCCTCAAGGTCGGCAGGTTCTGTCCTTGCTCCTGGGCAGTAAGTAGCATCTCTGCGTTACAGCAGGACTGCTTCCTCCTGTCTCTGGGCCATAGAATGAAAGGAAATAACTTGGGAGAGGGGGCTTTGGATGCCAGTAGTCTGCACTGTGCTGGGCAGCAGATCCAAGCAGGAAGACCATACAGAAAACTGTTTTGAAAGCCCCACCATGTGTTGTCACATTGAGAAACATGATAACCAGGGAAATGCTGCTGGTTCCACAGTTGCTGCTGAACCATTCCCCAAGGTCCAATCTTTCCCAGTGTTCTCCAGCAACTAGAAAGAGTGCCTTCATTCTAGACTATGTGGCCTTAGGAGCAGGCTGCTCTGCCAGCTTCCCCTCCCATCTCCTTGGCTCAGTGACCTCCCTCTTTGTTCTGGTTCCTCTCCATCTTCCACCCCTTGCTCTCTAGGGTGCTCAATAAATATTATTCTAATTCTGAAATGCACAACCCTGGTCTCAGCTAATTAATTTGGATCTGCTGGAGGAAATGGGTTAAGGCCTGCGCTACTTTCTAACCACAGGAAAGAAAATTGGTCATTGAGGAACTGTCAAAAGGATTTTTTTAACAGTGGGCAGGGCAACAGCTTTCAGGGGCTGAGAGGATGGCTGACAGACAATGACAAGAGAAAGACAGACAAAGAGAGAGACAGAGACAGAGTTAAAGACAGACAAGAAAGGAAATAGGTGGGGAGTAAAGGGGAGAAATGAAAGAGACAAAGATAGAAATAGGGATAGGTATAGGGACAAGGACAGAGACAGGGACAGGGAGAATGAACTCCTAGGAAAAAAGAAAAGGAGAGAAGAGAAAAGAAAGGGACATTGCAGAACAGAAGCCAGAGAGGGAAGGTGACAAAGTCAGGCAGAGACAAACAAGTAGAGAGCAGAAAAAAAAAAAAGAAAAGAAAAGAAAAATCGAGAAACAGAGGCAAAGGGAAATTCAAGTCAAAATCAGTTCAGAAGACAGAGATGGTAAACAGGGCCAGAGAGACAATCTGAGGAAAAGAAATTCAGTGGGTGATACACAGAGTCAGCTCCATGAGGGAATGAGGACAGGGCTACCAGCCACAGGTCCAGAAGTTGCCCGACTCAATCATAACAACACTCTCCAATCCAAGTACCCTCCCTGCAGGCCAATTTTGCTGCAATGTCTGATCTAACAAACAAAGGAATTATTTTGCTTGACTTATCTGGATTATTGCTCATGTACACTGCTCCCTTCTACACATGTCATCTTTGGCTTTTTCTGATGTGTGGGGAGCAGAGAGAATAAACAAACTGGGCTGCAAATCTGAGAAGGGGCACCATCATTCTGAGCACTCAGAACAGGAGGCGTCAGTCTTCTTTAGTGTCCAGTGCTGTGCACCAATCATCCAGATAATGAAAATACCACCTTACACCTGAGCAGCACTCGCCAGCTTCTGTGTCTGCCTGCTCCAACTTGAGCTAGAGCATCCTTCTGCACATTCTGAGCGCCGCTTATGTACATCTCACCTGCCTACAAATCTGCAGTTTTAATGAATCTTTCTGGTCCCTCCAGCAGGGCTGCTAATTTAGCAAATACCTGTTAATGCTGGGGCATAGAGAAACAATTAGTAAATGAGTGATTCAGGTCAAGCTCAATTATTTATTTGCTTAAAAGTGTTATCAGAGGTCCCAAGGAAATGAAAGTACATTTGAATTTCTCTAAGGGCCTAGTTATCTTGATGCCTATAAAGACTAAGCACAGTCAACATTCTGGCATGCTACCACCTGCATTCAAGACATGAAAACGTTTTGTAAAATGGCAGATAACTTCTCTTTAGCAATATAAAAATGAAAACTTGTAACTTTCCTGCTGTAGAATTTAAGGACTATCATTTACTGAATTATCATTATGTGGCAAATACTGGGTTAAAATCTCATTGTGTTGTTTCCAACACAAACTTATATGGTGTGGGTCATAGCCACATTTTACTATTGAGGAAACAAAGAGTTTGAGAAGTTGGCTTGCCAAAGATCACACCAGTAGTAAATAGTTAACCTAGATTTCAAAGTATAGAAGATAAACTACAGGTACTAATTATACTTATATGTCACTAGAATACCTATCCATAAGTACATCCATCCATGCATCTATCCAGTTATTCATCCAGGTATCCAGTCACCCATATATTCACCACTCACCCATTGATTCACCTATGCACCCATCCTTTGATCATCCACCCACCCATCTCTCCACTGATCCTTCATCCAACCATCAATCTGCGCATCTGTCCACTGCATCCATCTCTCCCCATCCACCCATCTTCCTGTCCCTCCATTATCCATCTGCCCATCTACCCACCTATCTGTTCATCTACTTACCTTCTACCATCCACTCATACATTCTACATTCCATTTAATCACATTTTGTTTTTCACCTCCCATGTCCCTGCAATGTTCTCTGAACAATGAGATTTTAGAGAGATCCAAGCTTTAGAGGAAAGATCTACCCAGACCTAACAATTCAGCTGCCACTCGATTGCTCAGCTTTATTCATCTTTGGAAGTCATTAACCTCTGCTCTGCATAAGGCAAGAACAAGGAGCCAGAACCCTGCTCTCCAGGGCACAGCTCTGCAGCCAATAGCTCCTCATCTTGATCGATTTTCCAAGTTTGAAAAGAAATGTGGCAAAAGAAAAACTCAAGTAACCTCACATTAAGTCAGGAATCTGTGGTCTTCTCTTTTTTCTCTCAGTTACTATATTGTTCTGGCTGGGGATATAGCTCAGCAGCACAGAGCTGGCCTGGCAAGTACAAGATCCTGTGTTTGATTTCCGGGTCAACAACAAAAATTATATATATATATATATATATATATGAATTGCATGAATATCACTGCTCACTGAGGCAGGCAAATGGAAGCTAGACTTCTGCCTCTGGCATTTCCCTGGATTTGTGAGCCACATAAATGCTGTAGAAGGGAGGAAACAAATTCAGTCATTGTTCAATAAGTTTTGTCAGTGCCAAAAGCAAAGCAAATAGGATGGTTTGGAGCCCTAATCATGTCTTTTCTTTTTTCAGGGAAAGCAGAGAGAAATTGATGCTGGTGGATAGGTATGATAGAGGGCCAAATAGATGAGCTATTTCATGAAGGAGGTGCTCTGGTTAATGTTTTTAGTACGAAGAACTAACGAGAACACTTTTGTTTTTGAAGAATTTTCTAAAAGCATTCCTGCCTAATTAAGTAGTGTATACTGAATATAATTAATTCTTTTTTTTAAGTATTCAAGGCTCTTCCTGAGAGGGCCATCAGTCTAATCTTTGGTTCTCACCACAGAGAAAGCAAACAAAAACACAGTCTAGGAAATTGAACTGTTACATATGAAAACTGCAGGACAGATTGTAGAAGTTGGTTTTAATTTTTTTACATAAGCCTCCAATAGCTGCTCCTTGTATATTTTTTCTAGAAGTAGAGAGTAGACATTTAATTCCTATTAAATGAAGGATTCCAGTTATTTAAACCCTGGGTGATGGATCCTTAACTTGACATTGAAGCTGAGGACAGCTGGCATCCTCTTCAACCTCCTCTTTACACTTATTTACTGGACAGTCAGAGTCCTTTCATCCTGTAAAATATCCACTCAAGACAATTCAAGTGAATATATTTTTAATAAACACAGAGCAAGGAGAATGGTTTAATTTGGTTCTCCCTATTCCCAGTTCTCTCACAGTCCACTTGAAAAACACAGCTGCTCGCTTTGTGTGTGCACAAGACCGCTTTCCTTCCACAGAGAGGCTCAGAATGCATGTGGAGTTCTCATTTGTTGTGTTAACAATGTCCACGCATCTGCATTGGGCTATACTGCAGGTCTGAGTTATCCCCAGCACAACTGGAATTCATGCTGGCCAATAAACATTGCAGGAATTTTCAAGGGGAGACAGCATGCTTGTTTTGGTTTCCAAGCAAGCAGGGACCACTTCCCTACCCTGATGGACACCTCCCCTGGAGTTGTCACCACATGACCAACCATAAGCTAGGGCGAGAGTCAACAGAATCTCGGCAGCCCCCATTCGTTCTTAACAGTATGATCTCCATGGATAACAGCCTCATGAAAAGAAAAATGTATCCAGGCTTGCAAAACTCAGAAGCACTAGTAACAAAACTAGACTTTGCTAAAACACTTCGATGGGTTGTCTGAGGAAGAACCAAAGTTCTGAGTGCGTCAAGCGTAACACGGAAAAGGAAAGTGCTACCCAGTTCTGTCAGCACGGCCACAAGGCCAGCCAGGTAGTGCATGATCTAATCAATGCACTTATGCGCAAGGTGCTGTTTTTGTTGCTTCTAGTTTGGATTTTGTTTTTTACTATCAGCACAATCCTAAATCTACAGCTGGGCAACTCACAGGCAGCATAGCCTAATGATGAAACAGTGGATTCTGGAGCTGAGTACCTAAGTTGGAACTCTGGTCACTTAGTACACTGGTGAGCATTAGCGAACTACTTAAGAGCTCTGTGACACTGTTCCCTTACTGAAAAACTAAGGACAAAATAATAAGGTAAAAAATAATATCTATCTCTTAGGGTTCTCATGAAGATTAAATGAGCTAATATTTGTAAAGCTTATAGAAAAGAGCCTGGCACCTAGGAAGTCCTATGTAAATATTTAACCAATAAATAAAGCCAAACTCAATTTCCTGCTGTCTACATGGGCTCAGCCTACCTCAGCCAAGCCACAGGTGGAAAAGGAAAACTCGGAAGGACTAGCCTGATAATGGCGCATTGGCAAAAAGCTTGGGTCACATGGCACAGCTGAGCCTGGTCATCCTAAAAGGGACCACCCATGATTCACTGGGGTTAGGCATGGAAATCCATACGGTCACACATCCATTTGTACTAAACCCTGAGCTGGACCTGGAGAGCCACGCATAGGCCGAAGGTCTATGGGTTCTTCTCCACCGGGCCACCGCAGACAACGCTGCTGCTGGAACACAAGCACACATGGCGATGAAGGCCCACAGAGAAGCAAACAGATGCCAAGTCTAACCAAGAAAGGGCAAACACTCCAAGCTGGCTGGAGCAACAGTTCCTGTAAGGGATTCCGTTATGTTTTCTTTCTCTCCTTTTTTTTTTTTTTTTTGTTTGTTTCTTTCTTTCTTTCTTTCTTTCTTTCTTTCTTTCTTTCCTTTCCCTTTTTCTTCCTTTCAGCCTTACTCTCCTCTTTTCTTCTTCAAGATAAACATTATTGTCATTTCCATGGTTAAGTACATTCATTCAAATGCAAGCCCTGGAAGGATGGGGTACACTAAAAAGACCATCTCAAAGCCCATCCATTTCAATTCATTCACTCAGTCAGTCACTCAGGCTGCATTGCAGCAGGTCATGTTCTGGACACTAAAATACAGATGCGAGTAAGATGAGCTCACCTCCCTGATCTCTTTCCCTGGTAGTGAGAGAGAGGGATCTAGATCACTAAGTAAATCTGCTGCTTTGGACTGGAGACCAAAAGGTGTCCTTCCAGAAACACTGATATCTTCAAACTGAATTTGAATTACTGAGCATCACGTGTTGTTCTTGGCAGCCCCTTTTCTCAGTAGAAGGTCTCCACATAGGCAGAAAGGCTTGCAACCCCGTACTGTGAGGAAAGATGACTAGGAATGTTGGTTCAGGACAGTGGATCATTGAGGGGCTTTCTCTGCTACCCTGTAGGTGTCCCTACTGCCATAAAGAAGGGGCACATTCCTTTTGGTGACTCCCTTGAGTGGACCCTATGCCAAAATAGACAACATTGGTTCCCTGTGAATATCAACAAGAATGCATCACAGTGACGGATGGCACCTCCAAGGCAGGATACCTCAGCCTGTATGCATGGTGGACACTTGCTGTGCAAGGCAGGAGAGGAACACTGCAGAGGGAGATCACCAGAGGGCCGCAAAATGCACTCGCATCAGGAGAACCTATGATCTGAACATGTTAACAGAAACATGCTCACCAGGCCATTTATTGAAAACTTTCTTGTCTGGACACAGGGTACAAAAGAAATACATTTTCTCTTACCCCCACCCTGAGGGCCATTGCACCTATAAAAGCAGAGCCTGAAGTTCCAGGTATATGGAGTTCAGAACAGGCCAAGGTGATGTTTCAGCCCACACCCACGGGGCAGCCAACAGACCAAAGGAGCTGAGGGAGTTGCCAAGGTCACAGGGACAGAACGGACAGAAGCTGTCTTGCCTTCCAGGAAATGCTCTGAAGCAGAGAAACATGGATGACAAAAACCCCCAACAGGAGATAGAAGGGGTCACTATATGTTCCTTGAGATGTCAATTGAGAACACACACACAGGTAAAGGAAAGGAGGTTGAAGGCCCTTCCTGACAAGGCCCCCGGGGGCCAGCTAAGGGCCTCCCTCTGTGTCCTATAGCAGCAGATCTGACGCTGGCTCCTCCATTCAACCAGTGGTGTTGGGACCAGTGATTTCCACTCAAGCTCCTCAGGCCCTTGAGAAGAAATCACTAAGGAAACAGAGGCAAACCAAAGGTCATCCTTCCACCAGGAAATGAGGCAGTTCACTCAAAGTCTCCGTGCAGACCCCTACCTTCTCAGTCTCAGCTGGGCATCTTTGCAGTAAGATGAAGGGGCCCCTGGAGACAGTGGCATAATTCTCAACACTCATTCTCAGTGCCAAAAGAGAAAGCTGTTAGAGTTTAACACTACAGAAAAATAAAACAAGAAGGAGAAACAAGAGAGAAAATTAGAGAGGAATTCCCAGAGGGAATTAGAAAGGCATTCTGAAGCAGCCATATAGTCAAGCATCGCCACTTGAGTAGAAATGGGGGTAGGCTAATACCCATCAATGAAATAGAGATAGAAATTATATAATACTTAAGAGAAGAAATGCATTCTTACTGTTTCCCAGGCTACTGAAATATTTCAAATAGACTTTTTAAAAAGTAAGATCAAATTGATGTTTGGAGGGCTACTTTCCGAATCGATACAGATGAGTGGTAATAAGCATGCTGACTGTGTGCAGAGCCTGCCTGGAAGCAATCTGTCCTTCCCCATGGTATGTTCACCCTGCACAATCTTTTCTGTCATATCTGAGCTATTAATCTGTTCATTGCAGCTTTTTACCAGACAGAGAAAAGCAGAACAACTTTACCCAGGTCCAATTTGGATAAATTCTGAGTTAGTGGCATCTGAGTCAATGTGGTTTAATGAAGTGACAGCCATACAAGTTGAAGAAGAAAAGCCAGGGAGAGAAGAAAAAAGGAATACAACTCCATAGAAGTGAACCAAAATCAAAAGGACAGATGGAGAAGAAACCGCGGTGGATGAAGAAACATTTTAATGAGGTAATTTAAAAGTGAGCTGTGACAGATCCTTGGCTCAAAGACCCACTATTTTTCTTTGTTGATGTGTAAAGGTGGGAAGTGGTAGCCAGGGAAAGAGATGGGTTAGAAACTGGGGGTTGCTTATCTGGGCCCAGAAAAAATGTGTCTCCTTCTGCCATCTTCTAAGGCCACAGGATGTTGTTCCTGGGAAACCTTAAGCTTGTCTCTTAGGACACAAGAAAGTTAGAGAAAATCAACTACAAGTCTAGAACAGTGGCTAGAATCCAGATTGCTCCCCAAGTTCCAGAACCACATCAGGGTGTAAGCCAGACTCAAATCCAGCATTTCAGGGAGGTGTGTAAACACGTGCAACCCTGGCCCTCACAGGATGCTGCCCAAACATCAATAACAGGCCAAAATTCCCCACAGACTAGCTCCACACCTGACCCTAAGATGAAAGAGGGAAAACCTTGCCGACCATCCCTTTCTCTACTGCTACACATTTTGTCCCCAATCTATGTCCTTATTTCTAAGACCCCTAGCAAACGTCCTTATTCCTAAAACCTCAGAGAAGAGGCCAATAACAGGCTCTGCAATGATTTCCCAGATGCTGCTTAAAATTAACAGCCATTCTTGGGGTTCAAATTCCTCCCCACAGTATCAGGAAGAACAAAGCATGAGGGAAGAATTCACTAGGTAGAAAACACGCTTCCCAGACGAGCACATTTGGCTAAAGGAACAACAACCATGTCCAGAGGACAGGTGTCCTGAGTAATGACACTTTAATGCTGAAGCTAATGGGAACAGTACACGAGACTAAATGCCAAAAACATAAGAAATAATGAGAGTGTTTTCACAGCCTGCAGAGAGAAAGGAGTCTTCTTCCAATCCTTGGGACCCACAGACAAGGTTCTGGCCACGCAGTGCTTCACTGGAACGCTAATTCCCATAATTCAGGAGACAGAGATAGAGGTTTGGGGGAAGAGGGACTGAAGGATTGCTCTGTACCTTTCTTTGGCTAGGCGTAGGCATGAATTAGGCAAGGGACAAGAGGACTGGCAGGGTGCTCTGGAATAGCCCTCATACAGAGATGAGCCCTACTGAGGACACAGGCATGAACTCACAGACCAAAGGAAGTGGCCCAGCATTGGGCACCACTCTGCACTGACAGAAGCTTGAGGCCTGCAGCTAACTTCGGCTGATGGAGAGACAACACAGGCTCTTGGAGTGTCTCAGGTTGCCTTCCCTTCTCTGTGCCCTTCAGGACAAAGGAATTGAGAAAAAGAGAAACAGAGAAATACAGAAAAAGCAAGTAATTGGGAAGCACAGCTAGGAGCACAGAATAAAATTAGAATGGGCGAGGAATGAATTGGCCGGAGTTCTATGTCTTGTAAGCACAGCACTGGATGTTATAAATGGGCTGTGGGGGGTTGATAAATGGAGCTGTTTATAAGTTGTACACCTCAGTAATTAAAATGAGGAAAGGCCCAATGTCTGGCCTCTGTTTCCAGATTTCTCCTTTCCTCTAGCGCCTCACTACGCTCAAGACTAAGGACTCGTGTAGAATTGCCCAGGGATCTTAAGATGATATATAGTTTTCAGATTTTTCCCCCTCAATGAATATACATCAAGAGATAGATAGATAGATAGATAGATAGATAGACAGATACAGAACTAGATATAGATATAGATTAATTGTATAAATTTCTTTCTGTTGCCTTCACCATCTTCAGATATATAATCCAGCCTAAAGCAAGAATGCTCTCACTGCCTTGAGCACCTCCATGCCTTGCAGGCAGTGTAAGCGGCTGCCACTAGTTTTTTCTGCAGCACCCTGAGAGGGAGGTCATTTATCTGCTTAGTCCTTTACAATAACAACCTGTGCCAAGACACAAGCAGGTGGGTCTTTGCTTTAAGTAATCTGAATATCACTGACCCCTTAATGTCCAGGAAGGTGAGAGCCAGTTGTCCTGCTGAATTATCAAGGATGATGGAAGCAGGCATTGTACTATCTGTGTGACCTTGGAGAACTTACTGAACCTGAGTCAGTTTCCTCAACAGTAACATGGGCCTCTCTACTCAGAGGAGATGAATGAATGCAGTGAGACTGTGCAGGGGGAGGGCTGAGCAGAGTGCCTAGTGCAGGCTGCTGGAACACAAGTGCTCCTCTAAGTGTCCCCACTTCCTTGAGCCCTCATCAACAGCACCTCAGGCACTCCCCAATTTTTTTTTTTTGTGTGTGTGTGTGTGTATGTGTTTGTATGTGTGTGTGGTACCAGGGATTGAATTGAGGACCTTCAGCTTGCCAGCCAAGCACTTATTCCTCTGAGTTCTCTCCCTGGCCCACTCCCCAACTTTCTGAGATTGCATAGATGATGAGCAGATCCTAGAAACCCCTTCCATGGTACCAGTTATAGAGGACCCTGGCAGTAAGTCCCCAAGCTCCTGCAAAGTGTTATGGCACACAACAGGAAAAAAGAGAAAGGGACCAAACAGGGGTACAGGCAGGGATCTGGGACAGCCAGCTGTTCTCAGGGAATGAAAGGCCACCAGCAACCCAGAACCTTGATGTTTATTCATTACAACTGAGTCAGGTCAATGGGTGAAAGCAGTGGGTGCTTCCAGGAACAGAAATGGTGACTATGGTGGGGTGGAAAGGACAAAACATTCTTGCAAGGACAAAGACAAGAGGGAGGGGGTGATGAGGAAACTGTAGTTTCCCCAGGTGTCTTATTATGTATAGCAGTTCTTATCTTGCCCTGTCAGAGCTACAGCAGCTATTAGCCCTAAGGCTTCCAGCTGTGACTAGAAAAGAATAGGGTGCTGCTGAGTTCCAATCTGGCCCAAAGGGAAGAGCAGAGATAGGCTTTAGACCACCCTTAGACTCAACAAGGGACAGAGCTCCCACCCACCTGACATAGCAGAATGACAAGGGACTCCTCAGCCCAGTCCCCCACACTCAGCCTTCTCCACTTCTCCATTTCTGGGATTATTCCCATCTCATGAATGTGCATTTGGAGCTGGGGGAGGAAGCAGGCACCATAAACGCATGTTAGGAATCTACAGGCACTGCTCACGGCAGCCTCTTGTCTCAAGGTTTGCCACTTCATCTGCCGTTGCCTGGTCAGTGGTGACCCCATCTCTTCCCAAAATTGCAGAGGAAACAGCCCCAATATGGAGAGAGGGAGAGGGTGCAGTGAAAAGGGGCTGTGATTCCATGCCTCTCCTCTGCATGTATCCCAAAGAAACTGGGTCCCTTTACCACCAGTATCAAAGTAGGAAGCTAAATTGAGCAACCTCTACTATTTTATGCAGAAATGTGGGACAGTCTCTCTTTTTTTTCCATCCTTTCTGGGCAGTGACTTCAAATGCTTGATGCATATTCAACTTCTTTCTTTTGTCCTTTCTCCCAACTACCCTACTGCTTGATATAACTAACATGAAACTGGTTTTTCCAAGGTCACTAATTATCCTTTCATGTGAGAAGCAGCCCCTTCACGGATGCTAGAGCCTCTCTAAAATTCCTCCTCTGTGCTGCTGCCTTCGGAGACAGCTGAACCAGCTCCCCAGAGAGCAGCTCTCCTCACTGAAGGTACCCTTGATTTCTGATCACTTTTTTTCATTCATCAGCCTCAGCCTATTACTTGTTACTGCTTACAGGAATCAAATCTACCCTAGAAGGATAAAAATATTCTACAGTTACAAAAAGTCAAAATTATATGCTGTGTACTCTTAAAGAACTTCCAGAAGAAATACTGTAAAACTACCTTCCAGGGAAGAATCAGCATATGGCCTCCAAGATTACTGAGAGGAAAGGTGATATATTAGCATACATATGCCAGGGTTCCTTCCAAGGGTATCTCAGGCAAATTTCCTAAGCAGCATGCCACAGAGATCCATGTCATTAGCCACAGCTGAGAAGGAAAACAACTATCACTAGGAACTGTGCTCCTGTGACTCTCGGAGTTCTTACCTACATAGAGAGCCAACCTGGATGATAACTCTGGACCACTCACAGGACCACAGTATCATGGCATTCCCTGGCCACTGGCAAACCTCACTGATCTGGGGAGATCTCAGCATTTCCACCCACCTCTGGGAGACCCTGGAAGCATCCACAGCCTGAAGCTTTAATGACAATTTTCTATCCACAGTGTTCCTTGGTGAGTCCTTATCCTGGTCCACCTGACTTCTTCAATGATCTGTATTATTAAGAGGATTATGCTTAGATCAGGTTATTGCTCATCAGAAATGAATTTAGAGAAAGAGCGAAGGAACCAGGGAAGAATAATGGGCAAACTTTAGTGGCTAGAAATAGTAAGGAAGGGCTCAAGAAATGCCGGGAAAGGAAAGAAAGGAGAAGAGTGTCACTCACATTGTCGGGTACTGGAAAGGTATTTGCTGATGACTAAGAACTGTGCATAAAGTAAAGTAAAATAGGTTTTCGGTGGATAGGGCAAGGCTCAGCAAAGCCTTGGGCACAGGAGTCGTAATTTAGTACAAGCTCACTCACACACTAGCTAGGCAACCTCAGCATTGTGACCTAATCTTCTGGATACAATTGCCTCACTTATAAAATTATGGAATTAGATGAAACATATTGCTTGCAACAATGTCGGATGACAAAATAACACAATGCACTACTATGCCTTTTCAAAGATTTTGATTTTACTTCTAGAAATTAAAAAATATACAGACTACAGAGAGTTAAAAAGCTGTCCTAAAATAAACCTGCTCAAGGCTCAAGACCAAGTGACTGAGACCCTCTGAGCTTTTGCTGATAAACTTCCCACGCAGGCCTCTTTCCCATATACAATATCTGCTAAGAAAAACATTATGGATGTGAGGTCATAAATGTGACTCAGGGAAAATAACGGGCTGGAGTTAGAGAAAAGGGGAGAAAAAGCACAATAGAAGGTATGTACAAAATGAATTTCATCTAGGCCCTCATGCATTCCATTATGGTTCCTCCTACCAACACCACAAGCCTGAAAAAAAATCTTCCATCTTCATAAATTTAAGTCATAATCTTGTGGCTCCACAGGATATGTATTGTGAAGAAACATCAAGAAAATTGTAAGTCAAAGTGAATTTATGACCTCAAACACAGATTTTGTACATGCCTTTGAATTTGGGGAAAATGGACAGGAAGCGGAGGATTGGCAACTTCCCACATCCAGGAGCAAGGTGCTGTGGTGTGACTGTGACAGGGTTATCCCTAGCTATAGAAAGGAACCAGAAAGTTAAGACCTAAACAAAAGTCTAACAGGAGAGGAGAAACGAGGCAGCAGAACTGGAAGGATCAAGCTCCTTCCAGTGTAGCTCGCTTTTCTTCTGGATCTGTAGGCATGTCTGTCTGGGGCTCATGACTTAACCTCTTTCAGTCAGCTCACTTTTTCAGCTGTCTTAACCACTGCTTCCTGCACAACTGATTCAAATCAACTGCACAGTCAATTCAATCTCTCATTAAAACTGGCTGAAAACAATGAATTAGACTTCTTTCTCTACTTGTGTCTTGCTGGCCTAGAGCTGTGGGTAAGGTCATGGTGTCTCAGCAGCAGATTCTTCGAACTGAATGTCCTAAATCTAGAGTAAGGTTGTAGGTGGGCCACTAGGGGCCAGATGCACAGACACTGTGATCTTGGGGCCAAAGAGGGAAAGAATATGAAGACAGTGAGCAACATCACCAGGGAGCAGTGTTGAGTCTAGGAATATTTGAAAAATATGTGCATAGTTGCACTGCTAAAACAAGAATGGATCCTGCTAGCCTATGTGTCAAAGGCAATATGATTTATAAGCTTACATTTTACAGCTGGAAATCTTGCCTGTACAAGGTGAGCGCAGCACATATGGTGAACCCATACACCCATGTATAAGCAAGAAGCAGGGGGGAAAAAACGTATGGCCAAGACAGTTCTGCCTTTACCTCCTTCTCCCTCTGCCCTCTGAAGTCTCTCTACAGTTTCGCAGCTTTCTCTATGTATATTTTCTTTTTAAACCCAGAGGAAAAGGAAAACACACAAGGCTAAGACCTTCAGTCTAAAGCAATTTTTCCTTTTCCTTCCAAATATTCTATTTGAAGCAAAACAAGCTGACTCTAGATCAATTTATTATGGTGAACTTATAGTACATCAAAACATGAACTGTTGGAAGGGGCTTAACAATTCCTTGCCCAGAAACCTAAAAAGAATTCCTCACTAAGTCAGTCAGCACAGTGGTCCTGTTACTGCAGTTATGTGGCCTAGAAAGGAAAACAGAACTCTCTGGGATTGTAATTAATGTCTGGAGGAAGAAGAGGTGGCACAAAATATTCCCTTGACTTCCTCTAGAAATAAGCAGAAGAACTCAAAGGCAAAGGGCTCTGTTGGTGAGCTGCTTCCTAACTCCTTTCCTTTTTCTGATAACATCTACTCAGGCTTTTCTTCCCACAATGCTATGTGTCCCTCCCTCTGCCCACCTTCCTCCATCCCTTCCATGCCTGTGCAGGCAGTGGGAGGCCCCTGACTTCACCAACTGCGTTTGTAACATCCTAACAGCTTCCTGACCCATCTGTTAATTAGCCATTAAAAAAAGAAGAAGCCACAGAATTCCTCCCTCATAATGATTCTCATCTCCAAGACACTAATGAATCAACTCAGGGCCAGGAGGAGGGAACAGGTTTGGATGTGAAACAGCTCTCAGGGAATAGAATGTCAAAAGGAGGCTGCCTCCTGGCCCTTTCCTGGGCTTAGCCCACATTCCCTCTCCTTCCTGGAGACAGCACAGCCATTAGCTATGTAGACAACTCCAAAGAAGCATGACAGAGCCACTGACTAAACACTGAGGCCAGCAGATGCCTACAGTCAATCAGCTTGCGCTTCAGCCTGAGCAGTTGGTGAAAGAGGGTAAATCCTGGTGGGAAAAGGGGTGCTCGTCAGGAGAGGCTGGCTGCCCACATGCAGAGAACAGCTCTGCCTTTGGTCTTGTTCCCTCTCTTTCTTATCAGTGGGGTCATACTGGCGGGGTCGGACCTGGTGCCCATCTGCTAGAACCACTTGGAGTTGGTGATTTCTCCTGCAGATATGACTTCTCATTGCTCAATAGGATAGCAAGGTCTAATTGCTTCTGGAAAAAAATTAAGATCTTTCCTGTAGGGGATGGAAGGAAGTCCTGCCCCAAGGAACGCGTGTTCATGGCAGAGACCAGATTGCTGGGAGCACAGAGGCAAAGCAGATGGCCTGCCTATGTTTTCACCCCTTTTAGACTCCCACAAATATTTTTTTTCAATAAGGCCATTCTCCAGATTCAGGTCTGCTTCTCGTGGCATCTTCAAGGAGGGTCACCCACCAGAATAGCTCTACTTCCCTTTTCAGCAAGGAAAAGTCTATAACTAAACATTTATCCTAGGTCTCCTTAGAGTGCCCCATCTTTCTGCTCCCCCACTTCTCTAGGGAAAGCTCACTATGAGTGAAGGTTTGTCTCCTTCATCACTCCTTCCTTTTCTCTGCTTCAGCCCCCACTATGGGGCATAAACACCTACCAATAATGCCAAGCAGCAACCTCAGAGATGTGAGCAGGTAGAGCAGCCCCACCCTCCCACCCAGGAGTCTTAGTGGTAGGAACACTCACCACGACACAAGAGAAGAAGAGACGGGATGAGGCTATGATCCAAGTACCCACTGCCCAAGGTCATCCGCAGGACGTCCTAGATGGCTCTCTCAGGCTCTAACGGCCTATCTCCGCCCACCCCCAGCCTGCCTCACTATCCCCTTCCAACCAGCTCTGATATGATGGTTCCCAAAACGCTGATCAGGAGAGAACTCGGATGTCAGAAGAAGATCTGTGAACTGAATAAAATCAGAAGATAAACTTGAGGGAGAAACATTCCATACTTATATAATGGTCTGAAGGCCTAAAATTCACCTCTTTCCAAGGCTGCCTTTCTTCCCCAGTTGCAGGGAGAAACTAACCCGAGGATATCACCATAATTACCTCTGTCATAGGAGTATCTGAGGAGTAAAGAAGGAAGCATCACCTAGAGGAACCACAACTTATCCAAGATCACGTGCCAATACCAGAATCTGAAGATTGCTCACATGCAACAACTGAGACCCTCACTGCATCATAAGAGATGATGAATAAACTCTGTGTGAGGCCACAGGGTGAGGGGAGCAGGCAGCTTTCTATGGGAGTGCACAGAACAATGGCTCAGGGAGGAGGTGACACCAAAGGAACATTTGTGGACATCAACCAACAAGGGAAAAAGGGATAAGGAAAGCACAGGGAGAGGAGAGAGGAGACAAGCCTCCAAGTACTGAGGTAGAGGTGGAGGGAGGAGGTGCACAGTGCATCTGCTATGGGAAGGCCCATTTGCAATTCTTTCTCTGTTTCTCAAGCCGAAAGAAAACAGTCATTTCCAGACAAGACTTAAAGGAGGGAGCATCATGTCCTTATTTTACTTACTGTTCTACCTGTCTTCTGCATTAGAGGGCCAGGACTGATCACAGACCACTGCTCACAATGGTCCTATCCATACTGAGGGCCAGTCCAGACACAAAGAGGATACTGAGTAAAGCAGAAATACCTGAGAAATGAAGTGGGGGAGGGAGAGAAGTTGGTGGCCAGCTCCAGTGATGAGAGTTATAAAGGCGTGCTCCCTTTGGAGACACCCTAATTCCAGCACTTGAGTTTAGAGTACCCACTTTGTGCATTCGATTCAATAAAACTTGCCAGAGAGTATCATCTTTTCTCAACACCTATAGTATCAAACTGAAAAAAAAATTTCTGCTCTTTCAACATGGCTGGAAATTTCTATTCAACTTCCTTTCTCTTCAGTAAGGTAGGAGTGATTAACGCCCACAGCATTGAGGGAAGGAGGTTTTCAGGCCATGAGAATAACCAACAAAGTAAAGAAATGAGCTAGAGGTACATGAGTCAGAACAGGGTCTGGTGGGTCAACTCAGAAGCAGAAATATTGAGGCGGGGGAGTGTTCTGGTTACTAGGGCAGAACCTATATCATGCAGCGGAAAAGGAGGCAGGATTTCCAGGATCTCCAGATGAACTATGTGGAAACCACATTCAACCAATCAGTTCCATGAACGCACTGGCAACAGAGCTAACTTTGCATTCCCTGGGTCCCAGACTCCTGCAGGAAAGGCAAAGCTCTTGTTATCCCCTTGCTTTGATGTCCACATGGGCAATGTGGGAGTCAGAGCCATGGGTAGATGTGGGCAAAGAAGAACCATGGAACCATGGGCTGCCATGTTTTGAGCTCTTGGCCTAAGCCTTGGCAGGAGGCAGCCACCACTGCCTCTCCCAGGTGTGCTGTGAAAGATACACACCAAGTCAAACATGGTAAGAACTGTTAAGTCAGTGAGTTCTGCCTACAGGGCTTAAAAGAACAAGTCCTCCAGTCTCAGCAGGGAAGAGAAGCATCCCACTCGAAGACACACCATCTGTGCTTGGTCAACATGAAATGGAAAACCATTATTTCTTCTTCCCAGCAGAGGTAGTCTTTCCCTAATGCCCTATTTCTCAGGCCTCAGACCATCCCAGTGTACCTTAACCTGAAGAACTCAATCCTCCTTCCACTAAGATTCCAACATTGTTCAAACCCGACTGAAGATGACACTTTGGTTTTACTCAGACAACTAAGTGCCCTGAAAGCCTAGATCGAAGTGTCCACATATTGTGAAAACGGAGCCAGAATTAGAAAAATTTTTATATTTGAACTTCACAGACTCTACTGTTTCTTTCACTGACTCTTAAATACCACCACTATCAAAGCGTGCATTTCTGGTTCCTAGGGAATAGAAAAGACTGTAAATGTATTGTCTGTGAAAGAAGTGACAGTGAAAGTGATCGGGAGGATCTGTGGGCGCCGGTGGTGAGGACCAGGGAAGCATAGTAAAGGGAGGCAGGCCACGGGAGACTAGGACAGGGACAGGGGCGAGTCTCACCTGTGAATGTTCATCTCCCGCGGAGGACGGTGGGCCTTGTCATAGGAGACCTTGGCGAAGACGCCAGCCACAATGACGAAGGCGATCACCCCACAGGTGATGTACACGGTGAAGTTGGTCTTGTCCTTCTCCGGGTCATACTTGTTCTCGGGGCCCGGCGACACCACCTTGGTGCTGGGCGTCTGTACCCACACGGGGCTCTGGTAGTTGGTGCACTGGCGCTGGTCCAGCTTCTCGTGGCGCTTCTTGCAGCAGAAGCGGTAGTAGCAGGTGCCGCAGCAGTACAGGTAGCCGCTCTCGCTGTTGTTGCACTCGAACTCCTTGTCGTACTGGCCGCTCACGTCGTAGTAACCCCAGCACGTCTCGTAGGTGACGGTCGCGCTGGCCGCAGCCGCCACAGCTGCCGCGGGCTGTCCCCGCCGGCTCCCCGCCTCCGGAACCCGGGCAGTGCCGTTCAGCTCTCGGCCGCCCCGGGCCAGGGCGCCCCCGGGACGCCGGCCCCCGACGGCAGCTGCGCCCGCGCTCAGGGTCCGGTTGGCGGCGCGGCCGCGGGCAGCGAAGGCTCCGGGTAGCTGGTCCAGGGACTCCAGCGCGAGCAGCAGCAGCAGGAGGAGGAGGCGCCGCAGCGCCATGGCGGGGCCGGGCGGGAGGGCGCGGGGAAGCTTGGCGGCGGGCAGGCCGCTGCCCCGCCGGCCGGGCTCGGAGTACTACCTCGCGGACTAGGCTGGAGCGCGGGGCGGTCAGCGGCGCCGGGGCAATGGCGCCATCGGGGCGCGGGCGGCGGCGGCGGGCGGCGGGGCGCGCGGTGCGCACGGACCGGCCCGCGCGGACTGCTCTGGGCTCTCACGCCGCACGCCGACTCCGCGCTCCCCCTGCGGGCTCCGCGCGC
Source organism: Capromys pilorides (assembly GCA_004027915.1). Classification (NCBI taxonomy): domain Eukaryota; kingdom Metazoa; phylum Chordata; class Mammalia; order Rodentia; family Capromyidae; genus Capromys; species Capromys pilorides. Next base: position 18,625 of record PVKN010010805.1, read on the forward strand.
CTCCCGGGCAGCCCCATCCCCCGCGCGCGGCTCTGCTCAGGCCGGACCCCGAGCGCGGCTCCGGGCGGCGGCGGCGACAGCGTGCTCCCGTCCGGGCGAGTCCTACGGGACAAAACAGGCACTGGTCACGGGGTGGGGCGGCAGGAGCGACCACGGGCTGGAGGCAGCGGCGCGAAGGCGCGCGCAGCCCTCGAGGAGCTGGGTCCCAGCCGGGAGGGCACGGAGCCGGCACCCGGGACGAACCCCGGGGGCCTTGAGCGCCGGGAACCCACGGCTTCTCCGAGTCCCGCTCCAATGCCCCGGCCCCCCAACACCCGGTCCGCGGAGCGCTCCAGCCCCAGTCTGGGTCCCAGGAACTGAGCCGGTTGGGCGAGGGTCCGGCGGGAGCTGGGAGCGCGGCGGCGGGAGCGCACTCACTCACCATGCCCGGCTGCGACTGCAGAGGCGGCAGTGGCGGCGACTAGGAGGGAACGAGCGGCTGGAGCGGGCGAGCCCAGCCGTGAGCCGCCGGCGCGCAGCCTGCACTAGTGCCTGAGCGTGTGCGAGGAGGGAGAGGATACACACGCACTCTCACACCCGCACACGCGGGAGCGCCGGGAGGGGGGAGGGCCGGGGAAGGGAGGGAAGGACAGCCGCTCGCCGACGCCCACGTTTGCACGCCCGGGCGCCCGAGGCGGGGTGCGGGAGGACTTGCTTTCTCTTCCTCCACCCGGTGCCAGCTCGCGGCACTTGAAGGTCCTGTCACCAAACCCCGACACCAGTTAACGCGGCGAATAAGGGGGCCAAAGAGGGTTCCCAGAAAAAAGGTGAGGGTCCTGTCTGCAGTCATCCCTGAGCAGGGCCAGACCTCCCTGGCCCATTTGCTTCTGCCCTAGCTGCGGTCACACCCTAGCCAAGCCAAGGGCTGTGGGGTTCCAGAATGGGAGTTAGAGTTTCTGTAAGCTTTTGCCTCTCCCTAGTGGTGATGCTGGCAACCAAGAAAAAAGGTCAAACCCATTGCTACAGGTTCCTAAACTGAGGCCTGGGGTCAAGAGGCTCGCCTGAGAAGACGGGGCCACATAGTGTGAAGAATCCAACTCTGGTCCCCTTGAACACTACTCAAGTACGCAGAGACACAAGACAATCCCAGCTCTGTGTGGCATCTGGTATTTTCTCTTTCCCCAACTGAATAAGAAAAACTGTCTGGGCTTCTAAGATTCAGCTTTAAAATTTCTTTGTGCCTGTATGTTGCAGCTGACTGCAGACGAGGGGGTCATTCTTGTGCTTCCATAGGTCTGTAGAAAGGAGATTTGCGTTTTTCAAAGTTAGGAGGTCACACCAAGAGAAAGTCACAATCATAGGAGTGTGTGTGTGTGTGTGTGTGTGTATGTGTACGCACATGCTGAGAACAAAAGCAGTCACCAAGAACAAAATCCTACCTGCCTGCCCTTGTTTTGGTTGGAGACAGCCACAGGCTGTCAGAGTGATGGCCATAAATAATTTTCCCTGAAACTAGTTTCTCTGTCCTAATTGTGTGTGACTCAAACCACACATCCCCATCCAGGAAACGCTGAGTTCCCCCTTCTGTCAACAGTACAATAGTAAAATGAAGCTGGAAGCCGGTTTTGGTGACACCAGACCGAGATCATGACCCTGGGTGGGATAACCATGCATTGCCCTGGCATTCTCAGCTTGCTAATTTTTCTTCCTTCTCTTGCTCTTCAAGTCCTCCTCTTCCCTCAATTTCATCTCTTCTTTATGGTTTTGTTAACAGTTGTTTAGTGCCCTCTCTGCCAGGCATTGTGGTAAGTGCTAAGATAAAGAATAAAAAGAAGTAATCGATTTTCACGTAACATACTTAGTTTCCATGACAAAGGTGGGCAAAGTGTTCTGAGTGCAGGTGGACATCCAGCTTAGCTGCTGGTAGGAGTAGGGGTGAAGGTCAAAGCCAGCTTTCTCAGTGAAGTAAGGAACAGCAGCTTGGAGGATGATTAAGAGTTAATAACAAACAGCGAGAGACAACTGTTTCCTGCAGAGGGAACATGAAAACAGGAAACTATGAAGTGGTGAAGGTGTATGAGCAAATGATACAGTTCAGCAAAAACCCTGAGGAAGTCTTCCAAGTAAGATCAGCAGAAGGGGGTGGAATCCCCTGACAAAGAATTTGAATGCATGCCCCAACTGGTGGGAAACTACTGATGGCTTTTAATGGGGGGGGGGGGTACACTTAGTCCTGACCTACTGCCTGCACCAGATGCCAGTGGAGCTGTCCAGCACGTGAGATGAAAACTCAGGAGAAAAGACAGGTATGTGCACTAGATCATCAGAACATACTTGCGGACAACATTCCTATACCTTCCAATCTTTACACTAGGTGCGGTTTCTAAGTCATTCCCATCCTGTCCTCTTCCCTGAGGTTTCACTTCACTGTCATTATTCTGAAACCTATCTCTCAATAGTAGAAGAAATAAGTCTTTCTTACATGGAACGCTAATAAGATTTGATCATTGGCTCTGAGTAACAGAAATTGACTTGGCCTCTTACATCATCCCTCCTACATGAAAATGTGTTCTGAATTCCCATGATTATAAATGGTGGCATTGGGAAACCCAAAGAATATAATATCTCGGGATTGGGTAAGATCTTCAGAATGAATCATTTATTCCAGCCCCCATTACAGTGCACCACATATTTTATTATTTTTTCCAGGCCCCCTGATTTGCCACCATGCCTCTTCTGCTTTCTAGTTTTATTATCTGAATTGTTGATAGTGTGGAAGCATTGAGAATTTGACTCATTAAAAAGTTCAAGGTAAAACCATCTTTTTCAGCACCTACACTAATTTTAGAAAGACCTGAAATTCAGAAAACAAAATTTCACTTTCTAATTCTAAAAAGAAGATTCCAATTGGGCTGAGTCAACTCCAATAATTCTGTTATCCCTAGCAATGATTCGTTAAGAAGGGTCTTATGATCTAGTTTGCACCAGTTTGTACTTAATAACAAAAGCTGAGTTGTAGATTTGGGGAAATTCCCTTGATCTTAAAAATAGTGATAATTCCAAGTATTTTTTTTAAAACATTGTTACAACAGCAATTTATTGAAGTACATAGGATTTTAAAAATGGTTGAACAGATCTTCTTGCTATGTACTTACTAGTAACAGGCTGAAACTTTAATTTAATTTTATTTTTTTTACATGAAGAAGGAAAAGTCATTAAGATGTGACAAACCTAAGGAGATTACTTTTTTGGGTACATGAGGAGGCCTCTGATGAAAAGCTCCCTATCATATTTGAACAGAATAGAAAATCAAATTCAGCATTGTCTTATGAACACAATGCTCTGAGTCTTATACTCACAGATCTTCTGTTTTAGTGCTCTTCTCTTCCAGCAAGATCTTGGCATATATAGAAAAGAGTACTGTAAAACTTACATGGAAAGGCAAAGCTACTACAAAGACGACAATACACCATGCATCAGTTATTAAAACTTTCCCACTAACTGTTTCAAAACTGTTTTATTATTATTTCTATTTTTTCTCTTTAAAATAAAAAAGATCTACTATATGATGTCAATAATAAAGAATATGTAGTGTTGAATGAAAAATTGGCATATGGATCAGTGGAGAATGATAATCAACCCAGAAAAGCATCTATGTAATACGGCCAGTGGAGTTCTGACAAAAGTGCAAAAGCACTCCAATAGAAGAAGAATACAGTC
>PVKN010010806.1:0-22519 GCA_004027915.1 Capromys pilorides
TGTCACCCTATTCTACAGGTTTGCCAGGTTCAAGCCTGTGTCCAGGGGTGGTCTGAAAAGTTAAACAGACCCATGGCCCTTCCCTTTCCAGCCACCTAATGATCCCCATGGCATCCAGAGAGAAGATCTTATCCTGAGTCTTCGAGTGGTGCTGGCTTCTACACCACAGTTCGCTGAGGTAGGTGTATCCAGTGTCAAGGTAGATAATCTGTCCAGAGAAAGCTCTGGAGAAAGAACAGTAAAGCCTCAGAAGAAAACTCTAGTGTACATTTTAGAGTGTGACACTCTGTGTCATCTTTATTTATTTTTATTATGGCCCGCTCAGCCTGCGCTGGGGGTGGGGCTGGCGCAGCATGTGGTGCCGGGGATCAAACCGAGGTCCCTGAGGTTGCCTAAGCTTTCCTGAGCAGGCGCTTTAGACCACTGAGCCATCTCGCCGGCCTTACTCTGTGTCATCTTGAATGACAAGTATCTTAGACTTTTGATACGGAAAACCTCACCACTTTATCTCTTAAAATGGTAGACCCATCCCTGGATGGTGCTATCTTTTGAAATATTCTAGCCTTGCTAATTTGCCCATTTTCAGATAATGAGGGCTCTGGCCAGAGTTGAGAAGAAAAGTTAGTTACAAGCACAATTCCTAAGAAGTGTGTTGCTCTTCAGAGAGCACTTATGTTTTTTTTTGTTTGTTTGTTTTTTGTTTTTTTTTTTAATTTTATTTATTTATTTATTTGTTTGCTTGTTGTGTTTGTTTGTTTCTTTATTTATTCATTTTGTGGCTGGCTCAGCCTGCCCTGGTGGTGGCGCTGGCGCAGCATGTGGTGCTGGGGATCGAACTGCAGTCCCCACAGTTGCCTGAGCCCTCCTAAGCAGGCGCTTTAGACCACTGAACCATCTCGCCGGCCCCTATGTTTTGAGACTGGTGGCAGTAAGAACATGACTGGCTGTGGTATAGCTTGGACCCTACCTAGCTCAGGTCCAAGTTCCTTCTCTCCCACAGTTCCTGCTGCCCCTACTGATTGAGAAAGTAGATTCTGAGATTCTGAGTGCCAAGCTGGATTCCCTGCAGACTCTGGTGAGTGATTCTTTTTTGTCTCCTTGCAGGATGTAAGTACCTTTATAGACAAGTTAGAGGTACTAAAAGACAGTCTTAGACAGAAGAAAACTGCCCCTGAGTCTCATGAGGAACCAAGATTTGAATCCATGTGTTAACCAAAAGCCCCCAGCTTCATACTGTCTTGTCCTATAGTAACTGTGTGGTAACTGAGGAAAGGCTGAGTAGACCTCCACTTTATACTTCTTTGTCATTAGGGTGAGGTCCTATTTTTCTGTACCCAGGTAAGACAGTTAGGACATCTTGCTAGCTTTTCTACTGAGAGCCAGGCTCCTCTGGATGGCTTTCTGCTGAGGGACCTGCCTGTCCCGGGATGTCTTAGTGTGTAGCTAGCTGATACTTGCTGTTGCCTCCGCAGAATGCTTGCTGTGCTGTGTATGGGCAAAAGGAACTGAAGGACTTCCTTCCCAGCCTCTGGGCTTCTATCCGGAGAGAGGTGAGTGTTACTGAGATAAGCACACTGCTGTTCATTCCTGTAGTCTGCAATAAAAGGAAATAGTGCACCCTGTCTTCTTCCCCGTTGTTCCTAGTTTGGGGTAACTGTGCTTCATCTTTCAGTAAGAAAGTAAAGGGACATATTTGTAAGTTGAATGACAAGGGAGACAGTTTCTGGGTGTGGGCCGGCTGCTTGATGAGACCATTCTGGTCACCTTTGCATGGTGCCCACCTCCTGTACTTCCATGGCAAGAGGCGTGGCTCGTAGCGTGGGTGCCTCCTGAATAGAGAAGAAGAAAGGAATTTAGGGTCGGGGACCACGACGGCCACTGGTCAGAGCTGATATACTGGACCTCAGGAAGTATATGAAGAGGTTGGAACCAAGAGAATGACAAATGGAGAAGATACGGAGTTAGGGGTTAAGTTCTGTTGTTGTACCCTAAAAGTTATGGGTATACTGACCTACACCTGCAGTCCCGCATTCTGAGAGCCTGAGGCAAGAGGATCACAGGTTCAAGCCCAGCTTAAGCAACTCAGTGGTTTAGTGATACCCTATCTCAAGAAAGCAAAAAATTGCTGGGGATGTACCTTAGTGCAGAGGCTATGGGTACAATTCCAGGCACCACCAAATAGTTCTCTGCTGTCCTCCCTGAGGAAACAGGCAGTGGATGGGTGGGCTCTCGTGGGGTGCAAGCTCACCTCAGTAGCCGTGGGATCCCTCCGGCAGGTGTTCCAGACGGCAAGTGAGCAGGTGGAGGCAGAAGGCCTGGCAGCACTGCGCTCCCTGACCGCGTGTTTGTCTCGCTCAGTGCTGAGAGCTGACGCAGAGGACCTTCTCGACTCCTTCCTTAGCAACATTCTGCAGGGTAATGGAACTGTGGCAGCCAGAAGGGGAGCGGGCACAGTAGAGGTAACGTACTTCAGGGGCGGCGCCCTACGTATGTCCAGCGATCTGGGGGCTGCAGCTCTACTTTGAAGACAATTTAAGTAGTAACTACTCCTAAACTGTCCCAGGTCTTAGTCTCTAACCTCTTATACTGTAGGGGAATCAGGCACATGTGCCCTGCTCCCCAGGTCTGTGATTACTGCCTCTCTAGACTGCAGGCACCATCTGTGTGAACCAGATATGAAACTCGTGTGGCCCAGCGCCAAGCTGTTGCAGGCAGCTGCAGGCGCGTCTGCCCGGGCCTGTGGCCACATTGCCAGCAACGTACTACCTTTACTGCTGGAGCAGTTCCACAAGCACAGTCAGGTAAAGGAGCCAATCCTGGCGGGAAGCAGTGGAACCTAAAGGCTGGGATCCCTTAGGAGAGAGGCGGGGGCTGAAGCGCTAGCCTAGGCCCAGGTAGACCTGGGGCTTCACTCCCAGTTGCCACTGCTTGTTTCCTTACTCTTTCCCAGTCTTAGTCACACAGAAAGGACCATGCTTACCAGTTCCACAGTAGCAGAGCTGCAATCTGTTAAAATATTCTTTGACTTCAGTACCACTTGAAACATTACAGAGCAACCAGCGGCGGACAATCCTCGAAATGATCCTCGGTTTCTTGAAGCTGCAGCAGAAGTGGAACTACGAAGATAAAGGTGAGGTGGTCTTCCCATGTAGGGACCCTGGGGGATGTAAGGGTGATGGCTGTGACATCTGCCACCCCACTGATTGCCAGGGTTGATCCAGCTGATCTGGCTGGCGAGGTGGGTGTCCCCTTCCTCCCTCAACGCTCTGTGTGCCTCCCTCCCGGAGCTGGGCGCTCGCCCAGTCAAAGACGATGACCACCTTTGGTAGTGATCCTGGGAGCTGTTGAGTCCTGTGGCCCATAAGGATGCAAGACAAGAAACGTCTAGAATAGTGGTCCCCTTCTCCCGGGGCTGTGGCAGAGCAGCTCTCAGCATCTGAGGCCTCTGTGTTTGGACTGTGCTCCTGGTCGCTCAGCGGATTGAGCTCTTAAAATTTACTCATCAGCCTTGCAGCACTGCTAAATCAGGGATATGAAATATAAAGGTGCCAGGCATGGTGACACAAGCCTGTAATGCCATCACTCGAGATGCTGAGACAGGAGGGTTGCCGTGAATTGGAGGCCAGCCTGCACTACATAGGGAGACCCTGTCTCAAAAAAAAATCAAAGAGAAAAAAGAAAAGGCCTCCTTCTAACCTGGCTCCGTTTCTTCCTAGATGAAAGACCTCTGAGTGGCTTCAAGGACCAGCTGTGTTCGTTGGTGTTCGTGGCCCTGACAGACTCCAGCGCTCAGCTCCAGCTTGTTGGCCTCCGTGCACTCACGGTCTTGGGCGCCCAGCCAGGTACATCTTACGGGAAAGAGAAAAGATCAGCAGTTTCTTCCTTGCAGTTTTGTGTATTAACAAAACTATACTGCAAGGTGATGTGGGGTTTCTATTAGTTCTTTTGGCAAGGTTGTGGTGGCTGCAGGAGAAGAAAACTGAGCGTTGTGTTCCCTTGTACACACAGACTTCCTGTCTTCTGAGGACATGGAGCAGGCCCTGGGCCACCTGTACAGGCTGAGCTTCCTGGAGGAGGATTCCCAGAGCTGGTGAGGCGCTAAGTCAGGGAGGGAGAGCAAGCTGTCCATACCTCTGTACTGACAGCGACAGATGCAGCGAGGACCGGGGTTCTGTGCTCTGACCCCCGCCTCTCCTCAGGGAGCTAACCAGTTGGAGAGGTGGGGGACAGCTGTCTCTCTTCTTGGGCATGAAGAAGCCCTGTCCAACCCAGTGGTGTAGGTATTTGAGTCCTGTTCTTTTTAGCAAGGTGATCTTGGGTGGCCTTCTCCCGGATCTGCCCAATGGCAGTACTCAGCAAGAGAACGGTGGGCCCATTCAGCTGACGCTAATGTTCCTTTGCTCTGGGCCCCAGCACGGTGGCAGCGCTGGAAGCTTCAGGAGCCCTGGCCACCCTCCACCCTGCAGCCTTCAGCAGCCATCTGGTACCCAGGCTTGCTGAGGAGCTGCGCACAGGTGTGTGTGGCTCATAACCTTCGGTGGCCTGGGCCATTCCAGCAGGACTTGGAGCCCTTCCTGCGTCACAAAGTGAGGCCTCGTCTCTCTGGTTGCCTTCAGGGCCGTCTGACCTGGCTGGAGGGGACAGGCCACTGCGGTGCTCGCGGCGTTTGCGCTGTCTGCAGGTTCTGTCAGCTGCTTCAACGCATCCCAGCATCGTCAAGGAGACGCTGCCTCTGCTGCTGGAGCATCTCTGGGAGATGAATAAAGGTAGCCACTTGGCAAATACTTCTTTTTTTCTTTTTCTTTTTTCTTTTTTTTCTTTTTTTGCAGAACCAGGGATCAAACTCAGGACCTTGCATTTTCCAGGCAGGCACTTGTGCCCCTGAACTATCTCTCAGGCCCCCAGGTAGCCACTTGGAAGAACCATCAAATACCAGGCTGAAAGGGGAGCTGCAGCCCGGGTTAGGGTCGACACCTCTAAGAAGTGGTTCTGATAGGAGCTGTGTGTCCTTTGTCACCTCTGTCATCTCACATACTCGTTTCTTTTAAGTGTGAGAACATTAAAATCGTCCCTACTACCTGTTTTGAAATATTCATTTAGTGAGGGCCTGGATTTAATCCCTAGCAGGAAAAAGAGAAAGAAAAAGAAATATTTAATTAGTTGTTGTTAGCCTAGTTAACCCTCCTCTGCTGTTAACATTAGAAGTTACTCGTCCTGTCCAGAAGCACCCCTGTACTTGTTGATAATCCTCTCCATTCCCCACTCTATGCCCCTCTCAGCTTCTGCTAAACATTATTTTAAACACAGTATTTGCCTTTCTGTGAACATGGTAAACTTAGGGGGAAAAGAGAAATATACTGATGCTTGGGGCTGCGTCCTAGTGCATCACTCTCTGAGGAGAATGGGGTTCTGTACAACAGTGATTTTTACATGGGATCAGAATTGAGAGGTACCTTTGTGGGGGTTGGGATATAGCTCAGCAGCATAAGTACCAGTGCCACTATTAAAACATGGTGGTGGGCCTGGGAGATAGCACATGGCACAAGTGCTTGCCTGGCAAGTGCAAGGTCATGAGTCTGAACCCCGGTCTTGCCAAAAAAAAAAAAAAAAAACGTGGTACTCAAACTACAGTCCATCAAAGATGGCCGGGGTAGTATCTTTGAGCTCATTACAAATGCAGAAGCTTGGGACCTCATTGGTAAGAATCTACATTTGGAACCAAGCACAGTGGCACACCCCTATGATCCCAGCACTCAGGAGACTGAGGCAAGGAGGATCATGAGATCAAAGCCAGCCTGGACTATAAAACAGGACCTCATTTCCAAAAAAATCTACATTTGAATAGGTAACTTATAAGCAACCAATTTGAGAAGCATTGCTCCAAGGCCCAAATTACAGCAGCCGTTATCCCTGGAACCTACGCAGGATCGTCCTGGCTTCTCACCCCAGCTGCCCGCCGTTGGCTGCCCAGCCACTGCACGTGGGCCTAGGTATGCAGTGCTCGGGCAGCCACAGTTAGGTAGTGGGAAGAACACTGGAGACCCTTCCATGGGTCTGACCTCCGACTTTGCACTTCTTGTGACCCTGGAAGGAACACTTGTAACCTCATTGAGCCTCATGCCCTCCTTGATAAAGTAGATGAGAAGTAAGAGAATGGAAGTGAATCCTTGTATTACAGAGCCTCGCACAGAACCGATCTCAGCTCTGAAGAGGTAAAACACACACATGCACTCACAGATGAGAAGACAGTGCCTCTGCTCTTTTTTTTTTTCCCCCACTATATATTTGGTACAGTGTCTCACTATGCAGCCTCTCCAACCCTGGGATTACAGGCATGTGCCACCACATCCGGACTCCGTTGCAGGCCCAGCATGGCATATGGGACGGGATTGAACCCTGGTCCCTGCACTTAATAAGCAGGCACTTAGAGCCGGCCAGACAGCTCAGCGGACTAAAGCGCCTGCTTAGGCAGAGCACAGTGGCCAGGGTTCAATCCCCAGACTGCAGTTGAGACTTGGCATGTTGGCACATGCCTGTAATCTCTGCGTTTGGGAGGCTGGAAACTGGAGGATCACTAGGAGTCCAATCTGTGTAGTGAGACCCTGTAGACCAAGTACTAAATACATAAAAAATAAAAAAGCAGGAGTTTAGTCCACTGACTGCTCTTTAGTAAAGCAATTGCTGGTGTCCTCAGTCATTGTCTTTGCTATCGTGTACATCCACTATGTCTGAAATACCTAGAAGTGTTTGTGAGAGCATCTTCGAGAACGCTGATTTTCTCACCACACAGGGAACGTGGTTACAGGATCCAGTGACATTATTGCTGTCTGTCAGAGTCTCCAGAAGGTGGCAGAAAAATGTCAGCAGGACCCTGAGAGCTGCTGGTTTTTCCATCAGACAGCTATACCTTGCTTGTTTGCGTTAGCTGTTCAGGCTTCCATGTCAGGTAAGTTTGGCCTTCCATCCTCAGACTTCCGCCTTCTGCTTTCTGCTATGGTTGGGCAGCACTGCCACCCCCTGGGTATTGGTGGAACTGCATTTTGTACCATTAGTGTTTGAATCCTTTGCCCCTACAATTGAGATTTTACCTCAGGACAAAAGGTGCCAACGTGGTATGAACCAAAATCTACTAGTTAGCTACATTCAGAAAACACACATGCCTTTCTTCCCTTTAGTTGCTGTGTCGCTAGCTACAAGTGAGCTTCACAGCCGTGCAGCCTTGCTTGGGTCTCAATCGTGAGCTTGCTAACTGAGGTGAAGATTCCAGTCGAAGCCTCAGGCCCCTCACTTATAAAATGGGGATAAAGCGTCGTATCATAAAGCGTACCATAGACAGGACGGCACTCATCTGTAATCTCAGCACTGTGTGATACTGAGGCAAAAAGATCAAAAGTTTGAGCCAGCCTGGCAACTTAATAAGATCCTGCCTCAAAATAAAGAGCTGAGATGGAGCTCTGTGAAGGCTCTGGGTTCGATTTCAGCTAAGGGGGGGGCGGGGCCCAGGGACAGTCACATTCACATCGTAGAATACTTGGTAAGAATGAAGGCAGTCATTAGGTTTAGCCACACTATGCCCGATATGTGATAGTCACTATAAAATGGGGCCCAAAATTGTTTAAGAAATCAAAGGCCCGTAAAGATAAATCTGTATTTTCTTAAAATTCTCAAAAGGTCAACGTTTCCAGTTCTGATGTTGGCACACTCCCATTAGCCTACTCTAAGGATTTAACAGTGTTTCCAAGGCTGCCGTGGTCCCGGCTCGTCTGGCCCACTGCTGTTTTTCCAGACTGCAGCACTGCTAGAGGACAGATGCGAGAACTGCTGCTAACTAGAGGCGAGAGCCCATCACGCTGAGGAGAGGAGCTGATCATTTGAGTTTCTGAGCTGTCGCGATGGCCTTGTGGTTATGGGGGTGTGTGTGAGCTGGTGTTTTGTTTTTGCAGAGAAGGAACCCTCCGCTCTGAGAGAAGTGCTGTTGGAGGACGAGGTCTTGGCTGCCATGGTGTCTGTCATTGGCACTGCCACCACCCACTTAAGCCCCGAGTGAGTAAACTGTGGGTGTGGGTACAACACAGGGAAGAGAGCTGCAGCAGCAGCAGCAGACAGCTGCCTCATCAGCTGTCCGTGTACTTGTACGTAATGGAGAGGCAGATGTTTAAGTTTGACTGATAAAGCTGAAAAAGAGACGATTCTAGCATTATGGGGTGGGTGAGCCACTGGCCAGTTGTTTTTAGCTGCAGAATTACCTGCACAGAATTTAAAAAGTAAATGTATGCATTGAGTTCTTCACTAGGTTGTAAGCTGTAAAAGAATACCAGTTAGATCTATCTGGTCCACTGCTGTATCACCAGAGTCTAGAATGGAAGTGGTTCCAGCCACATAGTATTTGGGGGCCTTTTTGCTGTTTTTGTTGTTGTGTTTCGTTTTTGTGGCCAGCTCAGCCACAAAAACGGGGCTGGCATGGCATGTGGTGCTTGGGATCAAACTGCAATCCCTGCTCTTGCCCAAGTAGGCACTGAGTTATCTCACGGGCCTCCCACATAGCAGTTGTTGAGTGTGTGAACGAATGGCCATAGCCCGGCCTGGACCAGTGGCCCTAATGAGAACCTCAGTGAAAGGCACTGCCGCGAAGGGGAGGGCTGCCTTCGAATCCCAGCCCCTGGATAACACCAAGCACTGTGCCCCCAGGTTAGCAGCCCCGAGTGTCACCTGCATAGTGTCCCTCTTCTTGGACGGCAACACCTCCTTTCTGCCTGAAAACAGCTTCCCAAGCCGATTCCAGCCATTCCAGGTGACAGTCTGATGAGTCAGATGGAAAAGAATCTTGGAATGTATTCTTCAAACATCTTCAGGCCTTATGGAGGCAGACAAACCTGCTGTTCTACGACCTGCTCTTGTTCCTTTACAGGAGGGCTCCTCGAGCCAGAGGCGGCTGGTTGCGTTGCTTATGGCCTTCGTGTGTTCCCTGCCTCAAAATGTAAGTGAGCACAGTTAGGGAGCTGGATCTCCAGTGATCTCGAGGCTGAACTTTGCCACAGCCAGGGCGATACTTTGCTCGCCTCGTTGGAGTAGGCCTCCACTGTCTCTGCTGCCACTTCTACTGGGATTCTTTTGGACTTCAAGTATTTTCTGGGTCCGTTACATGGCCAGGTTTTCTGTAGGTGGAAATCCCTCAGCTGGACCAACTCATGCGGGAGCTTTTGGAACTCAGCTGCTGCCATCACTGTCCCTTCTCCTCCACCGCTGCTGCTAAGTGCTTTGCAGGACTCCTCAACAAGCACCCTGCAGGTACTGGAATGAGCGCGGGTTAATCGCAGATCTCCTACTGGAAGAAATTCAAGGTCATCTTCATTTTCCCAAAAGGAGGCTTTCTAGTGTCATGATAAGACTTCACCTGCTCAGACACTGCCTTTGGACAGTCCTTGGGACAAGAATCAAAACTAGAATTGGGCAAAACTCTACAGGGGATTTTTTAAAAAGCATTTTGGGTGGTAAGGTAGCTCAGCAGACTAAAGCACCTGCCTAGGCAAGCACAGGGACCATGGTTTGATCCTGGGCACCACATGCCCACGCCAGCCCCACCTCCAGGGTGGGCTGAGCCAGCCGGAGTCCAGGCATAGTGGCACTGTAATCCCAGCACTGGGAGGCTAGAAAGAGGAGGACCGCTGTGAGGCCAAGCAGTATAGTGAGACCCTGTAACAAGCAAATACATAAGCAAGCGAGCGTTTTGAGGTCCCAACGTTGGCAGTGTCATGGGAATAGCAGCCCATCTTTTCACATGTCAGCAGCACCGCATCATGAGAAGACCTTACTCAGCTTTCATGCTGGGGTCCAATCATTTTATCCATCGGCAAAATGATCCTGCCTTTTTCTAACGGCTTCTCAGGTGCTCTGCACTTAAATTATTTTCATTATTGGTCATTAAAAGAAAAATGAGCTGCTCCTGCATCAGCATGTCCCCATTTCTCAGGGCAGCAGCTAGACGAGTTCCTGCAGCTGGCTGTGGACGCAGTGGAGGTCGGGCTGGGCTCTGGGCCCACTCGTCACCAGGCCTTCACGCTGCTGCTCTGGGTAAGAAAGGAGTGATCCTGACTGGACACAGCGATTGTGACCCAGTGAAATGTCCCTGTCTGACCCTGAGCCCCAGCTTCTCTGTTTCTCGCTATAGGTAACAAAGGCGCTAGTACTCAGATACCACCCTCGCAGCTCCGCCCTCACAGCGCGGGTAAGTCCTTCCCAGGAGCCAGAACTTCCTGGTGATGCCACAGCTCCCAGGAATGACTTCCATCCTTTTAAGACTGTTCTCCAGTGATGTGCTAGAAAGGCTTTGTTTTTTCCAGCTCATGGGCCTCCTGAGTGACCCAGAGTTAGGTCCAGCAGCGGCCGATGGCTTCTCCTTGCTCATGTCTGACTGCACTGATGTGCTGACCCGCGCTGCCCATGCTGAAGTACGGATCATGTTTCGCCAGCGGTTCTTCACAGACAATGTCCCCGCGTTGGTCCAAGGCTTCCATGCTGCTCCCCAAGGTAAGGAGAGTCTGAAAGAGGAACTCTCCTCTTGGCCACAACCCTAAAATAGTTTGGGACCCAAGTGATTTAGGTAATACAGGCCGAGTGTGGTGGCGCAAACCTGTAATCGCAGCACTCAGGCGCGTGACACAGGAGGATCACCGAGCTCGAGGCCCACAGGGCTAGAGTTAGTTCAAGGCCTGCCTGAAATACATAGTGAAACCCTCTCTCAAAAAAGACCAAAACCCCACACACAAAACAGCTACACTGTGTTGTACACCTAGAAAGCTGATAGGAATATGTCTTGGTTAGTCTGAGCTCAAGGAACTTTTTGTCCACCTTTTTGTAGGTTAACATCCCAGCACAGCAGGGTGGTGACTTCCCTTTCTCCCTTTACAGATGTGAAGCCAAACTACCTGAAGGGTCTGTCTCATGTGCTTCACAGACTGCCCAAGCCTGTGCTCCTTCCAGAACTGCCCACAGTAAGTTGTGCAGTCAGCCTCCAAGCCAGGGACAAAGCTCTTGTCCCATAGCTGGAACCAGAAAAGGAAGAAGAGGGCCAGGAGCCTCACCATGTGGTCTCCTTCCTGTTGCCTCTTAGCTTCTTTCCCTGCTCCTGGAGGCCCTGTCCTGTTCTGATTCTGTGGTTCAGCTCTCTACCCTCAGCTGCCTGCAGCCTCTTCTACTGGATGCACCTCAAGTCATGAGTCTTCATGTAGACACGCTGGTCACCAAGTTTTTGAACCTCAGCTCCAGCTCCTCCATGGTGCGTTAAGCCTCAGCACATCTTTGGCACCTCATTTCTCTCAGGTCTCCTCACCTCCTTCTGGTTGTGTTCTAGGGCGTCCGGATTGCTGCACTGCAGTGCATGCATGCCCTCACTCGCCTGCCCACTCCTGTGGTAAGTACCTCCTCAGCAGTCTTCCCTGGCCAGGGAACCTCTTAAAAGATCCAAAGAAATACTCTTTGCCTTCATTGAGTAGGATTAGCCACCCTGCAGAGTAATTGAGATAGCTAGGGCTGGTGAGATAGCCCAGCTGACTAAGCTCCTGGTTAGGGAACACAGGGACAGGGGTTCAATCCCGAGCACCACATGCTGCACCAGCCCATTTCCAGGTACACTGAGTGGCCACCCAGACTGGACATGGTGGCACACACCCATAATCCTAGTGCTGGGGAGGCTGAAAACAGGATCATCCTGAGTCTAAGCTATATAGTGAGATCCTATACCAAATACACTTTTAAAAAAAGATAGCTTCAAGCTACAGATAGGCACAAGGTCCTATCAGAATAGAACTAGTTAATTCTAACCATCCTCTAGTAGAATTGCCAATTCTACCACTTGGCTTCTTCTGGAATCTTAAACATAGGACACAGTGCATGTGATTAGCATGCACGAGGCCCTGGCTAAATATGCAGTACCAAAGAAATGCCCACGTTTTGCTTTCTTGCAAACACTAGTTGTAGAAAGTCAAAAGGCAGCAGCATTCCTAGTTGCCAAGGTTGAATAAGGTTAAAATCTTCTCCTCCGACTCCATAGTTGCTGCCATACAAACCACATGTGATCCGGGCATTAGCCAAGCCACTGGACGACAAGAAGAGACTGGTGCGCAAGGAGGCAGTGTCAGCCAGGGGAGAGTGGTAAGTTCTAGGTCATGGGGAGGCGCTGGACTGAGACAGGCCTCGTTATTAATGCTGCCAACGTCTGTTCTGCCTGCAGGTTTCTGCTAGGAAGCCCTGGCAGCTGAGCCCTTGGCCCAGTGTGGTCTCTTCTGACAATCTAACCTGGAATTACTAACTGTTGAGCCATCCGGCCTGTGACAGGGAGACCACTGGCCTCTCTGCCTTCCAGAGCGCAAGTGCTGGGCTTCTGTTCATGGCTGTACAAGAAACATCAGCGTCCTGATTTGCAATGGATTTGTGAAGTAACCAAGCGAGACTACTTGTGTTTGAAGACCTTGGATTATGGGACCCTTCCGTTACACCTTTTATGAGGCGAAAAGAGCTATGCTACTGAGGGATGAATGCAGATGGGTGTGATCCTGAGGACCAGGGATGGTGAAAGTGTGTACCTAACGGAGAATAAAGATTTCTTTGGGTAATAGGGCTGCTTATCAGATACGCCCTGGTAGCACATAGCCAGAGGCATCACTGCCCTAAACTAGAGGACTAGCAATGAAGGACTAGGAGGACAAAGAGGCCCCATCAGACTTACCTTTCCCTGCCCTACAGTCAGGCAAAGAGTGAGAAGCTCCATATCTTTACAAATCAAATGCCTTTATTTTTGCTCCCTTCACTAGCATGTGAGAAATGGCAGTGACCTCAGCAGCAGGCCTGGTGTCTTTGCCCCATTGAGAAGCCAGGATCCCAACTGTAACCTCAAGTGGAAAAAGGAGATGACCAGCTCCAGCGCTGTACCTGGCAGAGGGTGGGGTAGCTAGCTGCCTGGCCCCCAGTCTGGGGTTGGAACTTCTATTTGCCTGAGTAAGAGACGTCAGTCCTAGGATTTGTCCACATTGTGTCTTCCATCTGCAGTGAGCAGGAAGTTGGTCCTTGAGGTGACCCTGCATAGTACCCTAGGGCAGGTCAACTGGCTCTTTTTGATCAAGGATTCGAAGGCTCCTTTGGAGGCCCTCGAGGCATTACAGGCAGCAGAACAAATGCGCACGCTGTTGCTGACACAACCCAGCTCACACTGCCATCACAGAGGCCGAGGGAGCAGTCACCCAGGGAGGGGGTTCCCAGCTCATTCCGTTCCCATGGGGCAGGTGGCTGGAAGGTAACAGCACCCGGGTAAGCCAGTGCCTACAAAAGAAGACAGGTCTCTCAGTTCCGCAGTCCTTGGTTGTCCTTCATATTCATTCCACATTAAGCATGCATCAGGCACCAAAGTAACAGTTCTAATATCCTTTCTCCAACTGTGTCTAATGAACGCACTCTCTGGAACCTTAAAGGCCTGTTGGAAATTTTGAGCTACTGCAAACAGTGATAGGCAGGAGTGGGGAGGGAGGAAATCTATTACAATCGTCTATTTTACCTCAGTAACAGGTCTTCTGAGGAATGAATTTCCCCTTGTCTCTTGAACTCTAGAGCTAGCCTCATTTGCTGCCTTTAAAGACCTCTGCCACAAGTAATACCTCAGTCTCGTACATCATTGACCTGAACTCCAGACGCTGCCATACAAGTGAGGGGATTGGTGGCCACCACACCCTACATAAGTGGCCCTTTGGAGAACAGCTTCCTCAGGATTCCACTATAGTCAGCTTCAAGCCTTTTCGGTTTCAAACGAAAGCTATGATTTCTGTCCTTAGATTCTAGAACTACACAGACAAGAGCCACTAGCCGCATGGGACTTTGAACTCATGAAAATGAAATTCACTTAAAACATCAGTGAGCAGGCTGTGGTGGTGGGAATGCTCTACCCCAGCCCTCTGGGAGACTTAGCAGAAGGATCCCAAGCCCAGCCTGGGCAACTTAGTGAAACCCTGTCTCAAAAAACAGCTGGGGGTGTAGTGTACCAAGACTCAGTCCCCAGTGTGGGCAGAAGGGGGCCTCATCAGTGGCACTAGCCACGTTCCAAGTACCTGGTTCTCCCAGGTACAGACTTTTCCTCATCACAGTTGTGTTGGACAGCAGTAGTCTCTGTCTTACTTTACCTTCCTGTGTCCACACCCAGGAATACCTTCCAGTTGTCCAAGCAGCCATAGTTGTAAGGATTTCTAAATACCTAGGGCCAAGAAAAACACACATTTCTACAAGTTTCTAATTGCAGTCTTCAGGACCCTTGCGTAGGCACCCTGACCGAGGCCTGTGTTCACAGGATGCAAGTTCCTTTACCCACCGACCCAGCCCCGGCCCGCAGCTCTACTCACTCTGCCCTTCGCCTGTAGTCGGCGTCTCTCCTTCTTGTTAATGTGTCTCTCAATGCTAGTCTCACCCCGACTGATGAGAACAGCGTGCCATACCGTGAGGGCACCCAGGGCCAGTGCCACAGAACTATGGAAAGAGGCAGAGATTGGCGGAAATTAAAAGGCTCGACACTGAGCTGAGGAAGAACAGGTCGCCAACAACCTCTGCCTTGTCTTTGTATTCCAGTATATATCCTAGATGAAGTCGTGCTTCACCACATTTGAGAAAAGCATCAGTGAAAATGAAAGTGGCCTGAGAATAAATTATGCAGAAAGGAAGGTGGGGAAATAAAGCTGTTACTGAGAAAAATGTTCAGTATTTCCTAAGATACTGATGCTGTGAGGCAGTGGAGGGTAATAAAAGCACTGGGATTAAGTGCTGAGTCAGACTGGGATTAAGTTTGCATCCCTTTTTTTTTTTTTTTTTTTAAATCATTTGTTCATTTATTGGTACAGGGTCTCACTACACAACTCAGACTCGTAATGATCCTCCTGTCGCAGCCTCCCAAGCAGTGTGATTACAGGGATGTGCCACCAGGCCCAGTATCAGTAACCGGCACAGCATGTGGTACCAGGGATCCAAACCAGATCCTCGTGCTTGCCAGGCAGGCGCTCAGACCGCTGAGCTATCTCCCCAGGCCCATATCCCTACTTTACCCATGCTAGCTGTGTACCATAGAAGAACTTACTTTACCCCTGCAGTTTGCAGTTTTCCTCATCTATAAATGTACTCATGGGCCAGCTGGATAGCTCGGCAGACTAAATCGCCTGCGTAGGCAGAGCGCAGCGGCACCGGGTTCAATTCCTGGCGTATCAGGCCAGCTCTGTCCCCAGGGTGCACTGAGACAGCGATTGAGACTGGGTATGGTGACACGAGCACCTGTAATCCCAGCACTTGGGAGGCTGAAAACAGAAGAATCACTACAAGTCTGATCTGTGTACTGAGACCCTGCAGACCCTGTACCAACGACATTTTTAAAAAAAAAACTACCAAAACTGAGTTACGCACCTGCACAGGAACCAGAGGTAGACAAGACTCTTGTGAGTTATCCTTTCCCGAACGGAGAAGGTAGGTGGTGGGGTCTGGTGATAAGTCTAGGGGACAAAAAAAAAAACAAAGCCTGGCTCCTTTCTGTTCTCCAGTAACTGCAGTAGGAACCCAAGTGCCTGCCCACAGGCAAAAAGTAACCTAAAGCCAGGCAGAGAAGGTAGGGATTAAAGCCACCACAAAGGGTCAGGGCAGCAGCCAGATGAGTGGACCAAACCTAGTGACACCATCACAAGGACAACACTGGGCAGAGCGGGTCTGAACAAGAGGACAAAGCACAGAAGGAACAGACCCTGGGCCATCAAGTTGACAACACGAACAGGGCTCCAGGGGAAGCCACTCCAAGCCTCCAGCCAGAATACCACTACACGGCCACACCCAGCACAGACCAATGAAGGCGGAGAACCACAAACTCCAAGAAGGACCACGGAAGGGCGGCGTGAGCACAGCACGAGCCCGAGATGTGCTTAAAATAGTCCCGAGACACAGGAAGGGGCACTCAGGCGCACGTGGACCACCTGCTCTGTCCCCTGGAACCCCATCGCACAGACCAACACAGACTCCCTACTGCTCAGGCCATCACCAGGCACAGAACAGGCCCAGCCCAAAGAGAAGGCAATGATGGGACAGAAAAAGCCTGTCACCTACCGGGCTTCCTACTGCCCCCGGGCCACTTGCTCTATTCACTGCAGCCTCCCGCACACTCTGGATCCAGGCTACCTGGGCCTCTCAGCTTGCACCTAAACTAAACTCGCAGGCCCAGCTGCCTGAGCAATTCTACACCCCAGGCCTGAGCAGCAGGAGGCAGAGGGGTGGGGACAGCCCACCTGGTTGGCAAGCGTCTGTGGTTTGGTCTTGTCGAGCTGTTTCATTCTCTAAGGGATGGAAAACAGTGCTGGTTATGCTTGCAGCCCCTAGGAGAGGGGTGCCACCAGCCCCTTTCCTTAAGAAGCTCCCCAGCTCTATTCCCCGTGTTATGGACTTCTGAGATGCCCTGCTCCTCACCACAGACTCACCTCAATGGCAGCATAAGCCTCCCGGAAGAGGTCCCAACTTCCATAGCTGCAGTAGACACATCCCAGAGTCATGAAGAAGCAGAAGGAGAAGAAGTAGCGATGGTTATAGTGGCCCACACAGTTGTTCAGCCAGGCTGGTGGAGGACTGATTAAGGACAAGATCACATACAATTTCAGCGAGCATCCAGGCCTTTCTGGTTCTTCCTTGGTTCAAGATAAACTCACTCAAGCAAGAACTGGTTTCCAAAGGCAGGAAGAGAGAACGGCTTCCCAAGTCTAAGACGACATTATTAGAAGCTTTTCCAGCCCTACCAAGAAATCATGAAAACCAAAAACACTGAATACAATAAAATGCATGCGCCAGTACTTCAGCCCAGCTGGGGCTAGCCAGGCATCTGAACAGGACAGAAGGGGACTGGTGTTCTACCCAAGACCCCTGATAGAACCACAGGAGCCCACATCTCCTTCTCCTCAATGTCTGTTAGTATGGCAACCTACAAAAGAAAGACCTATTAGAAGACTCCTTGCTTCCGGAAGACCCATCCCACAGAGCATGTGAGGCTCCTGCTGTCCCCCAAAAATGGTAGCTCCCACAGTGCCTCTTGTACTAATTTCTTATTAGCCTAGTGTTCTCTGCAGGGTGATGGGGGAAACCTTGGGTTTGCGGCCAGTAACCCTAAAAAGTGCTCTGGAGCTAAGGCCTGAGGCAGAAGACAGCAAAAGGATACGGCAATGATGATCCATCTTCAGCACACACCTGTGAGGGAGGGACACAGGCTCTGTTACGGTAGCCAAGGCTCCTGAGGTGTCAGTGCAAGTCCTTTCCCTACAAGGACCAGCATCCTGCTGAGGTGGAAAGGGCAGAGACTTTGAAGACAGCCAATCCTTGCTTCCAGCCCCGCCCTGCAGCTTATTGACTATGTGGCGGTAGACACAGTAAGTCATCTCTCTGAAGCTCCATTTCCACGCCTAATTCACAAGACTAGCCTGAGGACTGCGGCAGGAGCTCAAAAGTATCCTGCATGGAACCTGTCCTTGCAACAGGTGCTCGACACGTGTCTGAGCAGACTCAGGTCCAGGTTTTGCCCTAGGACTATGGCAAAAGGGTCATCAAGGGGGTTCAGGGAGCGCAAAGCCAACACCCACCTATTGCAGATGCTGCAGTGGTGTGTCCGCGCTGGCTTGGGGTAAATGCACTTCTTACAGATGGAGACTGTGGCAATATCATTCCTGCCCTGCGCAAAAGGAGAAGAGTGTCCTGAGCACTGCGGCAGCGCCAGAGCTGAGCCTCAGAAAATCCCCAGGCATTCTCCATCCCACTTCTGAGAGGGGCTCCCATAGCCTACAACGCTGGCTCCTTCTACTGCCCCCCTAGAGACCCACCTGGGGTGGGTACCCTGGTGGAGTGGTGATGGCCTGGTAGTAATGGAAGACGATGAGGATTAGATTCCAGTGACTGTAGAAGAAATGCCAGCAGAGTCGTGGCACTGAGTAGGTTCGGAGGATGAGCGGCAGGACACACAGGTAGGCGATGGCCACAATGGAGCTGGTCAGCACGATCACCAGTGCCACAAACACCTGCCAACACCAGTGAGGTCAGGTAGACACAGCAAGAAAGACACACCCACAGGAAATGAAGGGGTTCCCCTGTGGACAGGAACCTTGCCTCTAGAACCTAACGTGGGTCCACCAGAAGCACATCCCGCTGCTCCCCTTGAAGCATCCCTTTTCCTACTGCCTGGGTATCACTTACCACCCCAAACCAGCGAATCACGTTGTCCACCAGCCAGTAGACAGGTTCAAAGGCAGCATCGACAGCGGCTTCACTGCCCCCAAAGGAGTTGTAGAGCAGGGAACGCAGGCAGACCTTGCCGTAGCGCCAGCGCTGCACCAGGCCCCGAAGCAGCGGTGGGCAGCGGCGCCTGTAGCCCAGGAGCAGAAGCAGGCGCAGGCAGAGGCGGGCTGGGCCCAACAACAGGCTCCGCTGGCCACGCATGACTCCTAGAAGGGCATACTACTGTGAAGATCCAGCCTGAATCCTACCGCTCCCAACCTCACCGGTGGAAAGACCCAGGGCACCGGCTCGGACAGCAAACGCCCCGGTTAAGGCCCAGTCAGGACAGTCATCACTATGGAAAGCAGCAAGGTCACTTTTCTGCAGAATGGTCAATGCCATAACCAGATTTCAGGAGGTAAGGACTGGAAATTCTGAGCCTGCAGAAATCATATTTACATTGTACTCCACAGGCACACAGCAAATCCAAAGTACATACCTACCTACCTAGAACCGAGGGCCACAGTAAAGGAGCAAGGGAGAGCCAGCTGGCTCTAAGTCAAAGCAGCCTTTGGAGCTGTCCGCGCAGACAGAAAAGTAGAGCACAGCCAACACACACAAAGCTGCCTCTGTGTCCCAGCATGGCCACCGCTGCAGTCTTGCAGGGTCTCCTGCCTGCCCTGTCCCACCACTGCTTGCCCCACCAAGTGGGCTCTGGCACCTAGATCTTCCTCGGTGCCATCTGAGTCTTGGCAAAAGATACCCTTCCTTCCTCGCCTACCCTAGCAGACTCAGCCTGGCAGGAAGAGATGCCATCTCGGTCAGGCCAGCCAGCCACCCCGTGCATGACACTGGATGCCTTGTCTCTCATTCCACTCCCAGCCCCAGCCCAAGGCTATAGCAGCCAGGACAATGAGGCAGGACACAGCAGTCCAAGGGATCTCCATGCGGGCAGTTCCTGGATAAGTCTTCCCTGCCCCACTCCAGGTATTCACACTAAGACCATTCTGTGCAGCTGCTGCCCTTGCCCGCAGGCTTCCCAACCACCCTTCCCAGGACTCCTCTGCAAGTGCTCCCATTTCTGTACTCTACCTGATGCAGCGTGGGAGGCCACTGGCCAGACAATGACAGAACCAAAGACACTCTAACGGACCTGCTGTGACTGTCTCAACGCTGCAGATTAAGTCTCTTACCAGAAAAGAAACTATCTGATTTTCCCCTGGGACACCCAGTGAGCGCTTCTCTGTCCTTAACAACTCCAGTGACTTACTTAACAGGCAGCTCAAAACCCAGTGGAAACTGGAGGAGGCCGCTGGGCTATGGGCATGGTTTCAATTCAGTAACCGGAGCACTGTACTCTCCTTGCACCCTGGCTCATCCCCACAAAGGGCCTTTCAAACAAAATACTTAATTACCTCTTTCTACAGGCTCATAAGCCCTAACGAAAAAAGAAGCTAACAGATAAGGCCTACAAAAAGAAGAGAAGACTGACAATTTGGGAGGGGCTGACCCACCATACCAGGATAAAAAGACTGGCCATTCCCAATACCTCCTAGGAAGCTCAAAGTGGACACAGAAAAGAGACAAAGCTGAAAACCTCAGGCTCATCTTCTCTGAGCTGGACGTCTATAGTTTGGCACCGCAATTTGGCTGAAGCATGAATTTACAAAATAATAGCCACAATCGCTTGTAAGAGTGGAACAAAACAGATTGCCCCACAACAAATGTAGGCGGCTTTTGGACTGTCTGCCACTGTACATTCCCTTACTATGGATGAGTTTTGTATTTGCTAAAGTACTTTTTACAGCAATAGTGTGCCAATCAGATCCATTCTTCACCTGTAATAAATATGAGTTACATTCTACCTCAGAGCACCCTTTTAGGTTTTTGTTTTGTTTTGTGCAGGGTCTCACTACGCAGCTCAGACTTGTAGTGATCCTCCTGACTTCTCCCTCCCTAGTGCTGGGATTACTGGCACCCACCACCATGCCCAGACTCCATTACCCACTCAGCACACCCCAGGGTGGGGCCAGCGCGGCATGCAGTGCCAGGGATCGAACCCTGGCCTCTATGCTTACCTAAGCAACCACTTAGTCCAATGAGCTGTACTGCTGGCCCTGGGAGCCCCCTTTTAAAGGAAAAGGATTCACAGGTTTTCTATTTTTCTGATGTTCTCAATCACCTCTTGTAGCCTGCTGGGCGTTTCAAGAAGCAGAGTGTGGTGGACGGGCCCAGAGGCAGCTGCGGCAGGGCTGCTTCACCTGTGGGTTCTCTGTTTGTTGCTTTCTTGGAATGCTAGTGATTGACTCCCGAATGAACCCTAGGATGGGAGAGGGATGAAGGCTGATGGAGATCGTGGTCAAACATGTGGCCCTCCTTTTCTTTAATGAGACCATGGACACGTTCGCGCCTGAGCACATGGTTGTCCTTCGCTGAGGTGATTGGGCATGAGATCACGCTGACTATCCTGAGTAAAGCTGACTTGCTTTGAGGTTCTTTGCTCACTGGGGGACGACAGAAGCTCAGTGAGTCCTCTGAGCCACCTGCATCGGGTCTTCTGGGTCCTTTCAACTCCAGCACATAATTTTACAACAACCTCTTAAATTCCTGAGCTCTACCTCAAATGCCTGGCTCATAGACTACATTTACCAACACTTACATTTGACTAGTTTTGGTGCAGATCTGCCCCTCAGTAGTTTTGTGACCTTGGACAAATCCCTGAACTCTAGAAGAATTCAATATCCTGTGTTCTCATTCAACAAAGGGATAAAATTAAACGTTAAGGTCTAAACCAGGTTTGGTGGCACAGGCCTGTAATCCCAGCATGGGCAGCCGAGGCAGGAAGATCGCTATGAGTTCAAAACCAGCCTGGGCTACATAGTGAGCTTGAGCCAGCCATAGCTACATAGCGAGACCCTGTGTCAAAAAGATAAAAACAAATGCTAAGGTCTAAGCTGGGCCTGGTGGCACATGCCTATAATCCCAGCACTTGGGAGGCTGAGGCAGGGGGATCGGTGCAAGTTCAAGACCAGCCTGGGCTACAAAAGTGAGCTCAAGGCCAGCCTGAACTACACAGTAAGACCCTGTCTCAAAAAGACAAAAAATAAATGTTAAGGTGTGTTCCAACTTTAAATACATGCATACAGATAGTGTGTGTAGACAGATATGTGTATGTGTGTGTGTGTGTGTGTGTAAATGAAATGTTTATAAAGCACCATAACACCAGTCTCACAGAAGTACTCAATATAATACTTGGTTGGGTACCGGGAATAGAACTTCGGGCTTCATGCACAACACACAGCACTGTACTGCCGAGTAATACCACCAGCCCTTTGTTTTTGTCACTGTGAGGCACAATTTTGCCTGCTATAATGACCAGACTGGCCTCAAACCTAGGATCCTCCCGCCTTAGCCTCGCAAGCAGCAGGGATTCCAGGCATGCACCACCACACCCGCTTCAATAAACATTTGCTGACTGAGTGGCCTGCCCGGGTGCAGAAGCAAAATGGCTGCTCAGATGTCCCTTGGTCCATCACGTCTTCAAGGCCACTCCTGCCAATGTGATAATACTGAAGCAACTGTACTACTATTTTTTCTGATTAGTAAAGAAATGGATACCAGGCGTGGTGGTGCATGCCTGGAATCCCGGCACTGAAGAGGCTGAGATAGGAGGACTGCCAGGGTTTAAAGCCAGCCTGCGCAACACGAGTTCAAGGCTAGCCTAAGCTACATAGTAAGACCCTGTCTCAAAAAATTAAAAAAAATGATGGAAATTATTATTAGAATCACAGTGTTGAAGAATGGGCATTTTAGGAAACAGATATCACGAAACACATAAATGGAAGCTTATCACTGCAGGAGTACAGGTCAAACTTGAGTGGACAAGCCAGGTGGACCCTTACTTTAGCTGGTGGGACATGGGAACATGTCAGGGAAAAGATATGTTGTGCATGGCCATAACTGAAACTGAAATTTCAGTTCAGCAACTGAGGTAAAACAGAACTCAAATCATATATGTGCAAGGAAAAGTGATCTCAGAGCGCACAGAGGAGGAAACAGCAGAGTGCACCTCTATCCCACCAAGCCAAAGCTAACCAATCTCATCCCTCAGTGGTACTCAGAGGTCCCAGTGGCCATCTGCCACCAGATTAGGGGTTGCAAGGCACAGCTCCCCTCATCCCAAAGCTCTAAATCACCATCTGTTTTCGGGGTGGGGAAGGGGAGATGTGGAGGATGAGATTGCAAAGCCATCAGAAGGCAGATT
>PVKN010010807.1:0-22279 GCA_004027915.1 Capromys pilorides
ATTTAATGCAATACCCCCCCAAAAAATACCAATTGTATATATCTCACAGAAATTTTTTAAAATCCTAAAATTCATTTAAAATCAGAAGAGACCTAGAATAGCAAAAACAATTCAACAAATGCAAGTCGGGGGCATCACAATTCCTGACTTGAAACTATACTATCAAGTTACTATGATAAAATCAGCATGATACTAGAAAAAAGGAAGAACACATATTTGAGAATCAATAAAAAAGATTAGATTATGCAGAAACTACTTCAAATATAATCAGCTACCTTATCTTTGACAAGGGGACAAACACTCTCACTGGAAGAAAGGCAGTCTCTATAATAAATGGTGCTGACCCACTACTACTATCATGAATACCCACTACTATTATGGACTATTGGACTGTATATACAGCTGCTTTCTCATTGTTCAATGAGAAGAAAGATTTGTACTAATAATGTTTAGACAAGATATCATGTCTGCATCTTGTACTCTGAACAACTACTATGAAGACAACAATATGCAATGTGTTAATTACTGTATCTGTCCTACTAACCTGTTGTGAAACTGTATCATTGCTTTCTTTCTCATTAATATTAATAAAAAATAAAATGGTGCTGAAAAATTGGCTTTTTGCATGCTAATGATTTAAAATGGACCCATAATTTTCACCATGCACTAAACCAAAATCAGAATGAATCAAAGATCTAGATATTAAAGCAGAAACACTAAGTCTTCTGGAATATAGAATAGGTATAACTCTTGAAAGCATTGATTGGTGCAAGGAAAGATTTTATGGACAAAACCCCAACTGCACAAGAACTATCACCAAGAATTAATGACTTGAATCTTATCTTATTAAAAACTTTCTCACAGCAAGAGACACAACCAACAGAGTAAAAGGACAATCTGCCAGTTTGGAAAAACTTTTTGCCAGTCGAAGGTCTACTATCAAGAATACATAAAAAACTCAAAAAAAAAAAATCATATCCCCACCCCCAGTCTTGAAGACTCAATCCAAGAATGGTCATTTGAAATGAATAGATACTTCTCAGATCAAGAAGTAGAAATGGAAAATGAATATATTTTAAAATGTTAAACATTGGAGAGATAAAAATGAAAATAATACTCCATTAAACAAGATTCTAACCCCCCCCTCAGAAAGAATGGCTATCATCAGGAAATCAACCAATAACAAATGCTGGTGAGGGTGTGAGGAAAAAGGGAGCCCTTTTGCCCTGTTGATGGGCCTATAGACTGATGCAACTACTACGCAAGTCAGTGGTGTAATGAGAAGGGCCACTGGGATGGCTCTCCCTGAAAGAAGACCATTTGTCACCATTTTGGCTAAACCTTGCATTATTTTTTGTGTTAATAAATGAGAGCTGGCTACTAGGAATACTCTCCCCCCTTCTATTGATTTTAATCAATGAAAATGGGTCTAGCCAAGCAACTGTTGTGCACACTTTGAAGCCAAACAACAGGTCAGGGATGCCCCACCTATTGCTCCATACTACTAAACTAGGCTGGGGGACGCCATACTGTTGGCTGGGACTCCAGAAAGAGGCTATGAGGTCCCAGGGCATGAAGTTCAGACATTAAACCTGAGGCCACCAATATTTCCTCAAACTATGTTATGTAGATTCCTCCAAACTCCCTGCTGTTACAGACATTCAGTATTCTTTCTGAATACATTTCTCTGCATATTGCAGAGGTGCCACTGAGCCTCTTACATAGCTCAGCTTAGAATACTCACATATTTCCCACCATTTTCAGAGTCATTCAATCCCATGCCACTCCCTCTTCACAAATTAAAAAAAAACAAACAAAACAAAAAAAACAGCTTTGGCCCTGGGTCATAGCCTTGTTCCAGTTAGCCATTGTTCTTGGCTCCTCACAACTGGAGGTACATGTTTATGTCTTATTCTTGCCATGGATTGCACTGAAAGTGGTAGACTGGAATTCACTTACTAGAATGCCAATAATTTTTCCTTGGGATTACAAATATAAACTCTTCTGGACCACAACAATGCCCAGAGTGTGCTGTCCATATAAAGATTCCTCAAAATACTAAAACTAGAGATTTTATTTGACCCAACTACTCCCCTTTATATCTTCCCAAAAGAATTAAGACATCATACCACAGTGACATATCCATGTTTATAGAGGCACAGTTTGTAATAGCTAAACCTTGTAAATAGCTCAAATGCCCATCAATCAAAGAATGGGTACAGAAGAGGTAGGGTTTTTTATACAAGGAGTAATACTCTGCCATGAAGAATGATATCAAGGCATTTCTAGAGGCCAGTGAGATAGCTCAGTGGACCAAAGCTATCTTAGGCAAGCTTAGACAAGCCCAGGAACCACGGTTCAATCCCTGGCACCACATGCTGTGCCAGTCCCACTAGCACGGCAGGCTGAGCCTGCCACACACACACACACACACACACACACACACACACACACACAGAATTTCTAGGTAAATGGATGCACCTTAAGACCATACACTTAAGTAAGATAAATCTGAATATATAAATATATATATATATATATTTTTTTTTAAGGAAAAAGAAGTGTTCTTTTTAAGTAAAGTAATCTTTATTCTTAGTTTAATCTAAGATTTAATGTCAGGTTATTATTTAAACAGGTATATAATTTGCTTTCCAGGATATTTAAAGAATATAAAGCATGCTTTAAAAGCCTTTTGTGCTTTTTTAGTGAAGATGTTTCTGTGCTGCAAATGGCAGAAAACACTCATCCAACTAAACTAAGCAATACGAAAACCTTTTCAAAAGTTTAATAACATTGTTACTTAGAGTAAGATTTACGAGTTTCCATAATGTGTAATTAAACTTGGGTAATTTCAGGCATGGGTGTGGGTGGATGCAGCTGCATGGGTGAGGTGCAGGGTGTGTATGAGTGAGGGTGTGTGTTGATTGTGTGTTTGCAGGGTCACAGGTGAGAGTAGATATGGGTGGGAGGGTAGAATGGTGGGTGTGTGGGGTTATAGATGCAGCTTCACATGGGTATGGAAGGGAGAAGTTTGGTGTGAGTAATGCAAGACCGTAAGTGTGAATGGGTAGGAGTGGTGAGGCTTAGGGGATGGGGGCTAATACTAAGTTGATGTAGGTGGCTGGGAGCAAGGTCATGTGTGTGCAGAATTTTAAGTGAGGGGATGGTAAAGCAAAATGCTAGACCAATACAATGAATTTCTAACAAAAACACTTCTCTATGTGACAGATTTATGTTTTTTCTGGTTTGTCATTTAACTTTGAATTGAACTGTGTTGATGGCGGAGTTTTAATCTTGTTTGTTTTAACCCAGGGCCCTCACATTGTTCCTTCTGATTTTTAAGATGACGTCTCCTTTCACCTCCCAGGCAGGACTCCCTTAAGATCGTTCTACCTTGGCTTCTTGTTGCTGGGCGTGGACCACCACGCATGGCTCTCCTCTTCCCTTTTAAATATTAAATGTAAAATATTATAATTTATACATAAGAATGATTAATGATAAATGAACATAAATTTAACATCCAAAGATAACCTCAACAAAATAATCTATAATTAAAAGCCATAGGAAGAGAGAGAAGAAATAATGTCCTTATAGATAACTATGTCCCTCCTCATATGAGACCAAAGTGCTGTGATGTTCTGTTGATGGCAGCATAAACTGCTTATAAACTTCCTGCAAAACAATTTGCAAGAGGGGACCACAGTTGCAAAATCTTGTCCCAGTAAGTTTTGTTTAAGAATATGTCTAAGAAAGTAATCTTGGGTGTTAGAAAAAAATTAAATATGATGCTATTCCAGCATTTATGTAAGAACAAAAATTTAGAAACAATCTAAATCATACAGCACTGGTTAACTAGCCCGTAGAAGGATCATACAACTCCATATTCTGCAGTCATCAAGGTGGTGCACGCAAGCTAAATGTGGTGGCGCACTCCTCATCACAGCACGACAGGAGCCTGATGCTGGCAGATCCCAAGTTCAAGCCCAGCCTCCACAGCTTCGCGAATTAGTGAGAACCTGGCTCAAAATAAAACCAATAAATCAGCTGGGGATGCAGCTCAAAGCAAAAGCCCTGACTTCAATCCCTCGTATGACAAAAACAAGCACATATAGTGCATATTTAATAAAAAGATGTTCACCCAATATGATAGATTAAAAACCAAGATTACAAAATAATATAAATGGAAGCCCATTGTGATGGTGCATGTCTATAAATCCCAGTACTTGGAAGGCTGAAGCAGGAAGATTGCTATATAACAAGGCCCTGTCACCAAAAAACAAACATAAACTAAAGAAAGAAAGAAAGAAAGAAAGAAAGAAAGAAAGAAAGAAAAAAAAGAAAGAAAAGAAAAAGTAAAAGGAATTTTTCTGAACTAGCAGTCAAACTCAGGACCTCATGCTTGCCAGGGTGGCACAATTCCGCTGAACAATATCTCCAGCCCTTGGAACTATTTTTATGCATACAGCTAAACTGAAATAAATATTACTTTCTTAATGAGGAAAAGTTTACTATGGCTAACAGTTTCAAAATAAATATGTATAAGCCAGACTTCATATTTGGGTAAGAAATTCTGGCTAAAAGTGTCTTCTGTATATAGTAAACTACATCTCAGCTTGATGTGTAAGCAAATTATAACGTAATCTAAGTGCATACCCTTGGGCTGGCAGTGTAGCTTAGTAGGACAGAGCCTGCCCACCATGTAAGAAGATTTGGATTTGATCCCCAGAACCTCAGAAAAGGAGTAAAGTCTTGTAATTAAATAACCGATTGTCAGTTAATCACAGCATTGAGTTTCAGCCAATCACAGGTTATCACTACTCAAATATACCCATCTAAGGCAAATACTGGCTACAATGGGTCAAGTTATTTCTTTATTTTACTTCCTTTTCTCTAGCTATAAAATACAATCTTGTGATGAGGTGTGGCCTGCAGAAATGTCTTTTTTCTGGAATGCTGCCGAGTTGTAAAACAAAGAAAATTTTGTTAGGTTTAACTGGCCTCAAGTTTTCTTTTAGCAACAAAAAGCATCTTGTTCCAGCACTTGGGAGGCTGAGGCAGGAGGATGATGTGAGTTCAAGACCAGCCTGCGCTACAAAAGTGAGCTCAAGGTCAGCTTGAACTGCATAGCAAGACCTTGTCTCAAAAAGACAAAAAAAAAAAAAAAAAAAAAAAAAATCTTGAAAGTGTAACAAAATAGAACCAAGGGCTTTCTTTAGTTAGTGCATTATGTTTCTTCTATTTATTTATATTTTATAAAATTTAACTTACATGTGTTATTTGATTTTTATAAATTTTCCCACATTTTCCATTTTTAAAGATTTTTTTCAGTAAGAAAAATTCAACTATAAAATGTTACCATTTGCAGATTTTTTTATCAACTTATTTTTAAAAATTATACGTGGTCTTCTGCACTCAGTAAAAACGAGTTTAAATGGGCACAGTGATAATTTAAAACTCACAAGCTCTTCAAAGCAGGCTAGACTGGAAAGCATAGATTTGGACAGCAGTAAGGGTGCCGAAGGGACCTTGGTAGCCGCACCTTGGTCTGTAGAAAAAGAAGAGCAAGTTAAGCTCAAAGAAGAAAAGAAATTGTAAAGATCAGAGCAGAAATTAGTGCAATGGAGACTAAGAAAAGAATATAAAGAATTGGTGCATCAAGGGTAGGCCAAATAACTCAGCAGACTAAAGTGCCTGCTTAGGCAGAGCACAGCAGTCAGAGTTTGATCCCCCCATGTCACGCAGGCCCCGGCCCTGGGGCATGCCGAGATGGTGATTGAGATTGGACGTGGTGTAGCACCTGTAATCCCAGCGCTTGGAAGGCTAAAACCAGGAGGAACACTGCGAGTCCAATCTGTGCAGTGAGACCCCTGTAGACCCTGGACTAAATACGAAAAAAAAAAAAGGAATTAATGAATCAAAGAGTTGGTTCTTTGAAAAGATAAATGAAATTGATAAACCCCTAGCCAACCTTATCCAAGAAAAGAAAGAAAAAATTCAAATTCATGCCATAAGAAATGAAGGGGTGAAATCACTATAGATTCTATAAAAATTTAGAAGATCATCAATACCTACTTTAAAATTTTTAACATACAGTTTTAACTTACATATTTAACAGTGGGCTGGCAAAATTCCTGAAAATCGAGTCTGGATCGTCCATCACGTGCGCGCGTCCGCCCCGCTGGTCTTCAGCAGATGCTTGCCACTGTGAAGGACTGTCAAATGCCACCTCAGGTGTGCCTAACATTACTGCTGTTGGAGCTTCGCCACCCGAGGTCACTCTTTCTAGCACTGCAGAAAACACATTCCTCAGAGCACCTCTCTGGCGTCTCTGGGAAGACCGCCCACACCGCTGCGTGTGGTTGTAACTGGTTACTGATTGCCAAGGATCCAGAGGGTAATCTACTTCACATCCTGTTAAGAGTCCAGACTTCCTGACTCTGCCATCTGCCCTCACACAAAAACCTCAAGATGCAGGTAAGTAAAAGATATGCATGTGATATTAGACAGTTCCATATAACTGAAATGTTCTCTAAATCAAAATGCAATTGTCCTTCATCTGTATGCTTCTACTGACCAATAGCTTTTAACGCTGAGAGGCTCCGTAAAGTTTGTTTTCCTTTTTTCTTTCTTTCTTTCTTTCTTTCTTTCTTTCTTTCTTTCTTTCTTTCTTTCTTTCTCTTCTTTCTTTCTTTTTCTTTTTTTTTTTTTTAAGACAGGGTCTTGCTATAAAGTTTAGGCCGGCCTTAAATTTACTATGTAGGTGCTGGGGAGATAGCTCTGTGGCAAAAGTGCCTCCCTAGCAAGTGCAAGGTCATAAGTTCAAACCCTGGTCCCTCAATAAATAAATAAATAAATAAATTTAAATAAATTTACTATGTAGCCCAGGTTGACCTGAAACTTGCAGTGACCCTTCTGCCTCACCACTGCTGGAGTTGTAGGCATGTGCCACCACCCCAGCAAGTTCATCCTCAACAGTTTGCATTAAATAGTCTTTCATAGAATATTTTCTGAATTCTCTGGGGACTGGCTAAAATATAACAGTGTAAACTGAACAAGTGTAGAAAAAGTCAATGAACATGGATAAGGAAATTATTTTTTTTATTTTTTAAGGAAATTATTTTTAAAAGAAAATGTATTCTGAACTTTACTTATTTGTTTGTTTGTTTGTTCTTGAGATAGAGTCTTGCTGTGTCAGTCAGGCTGGCCTGGACCTTGCTTATGTAGCCTTTGCTGGCCTCCAACTCACAAAGTCTCTTGCCTTAGTCTCCAAAATACTAAAAATTGCAGGCTTATGCCACCATGCCCCTGGCAACTTTGCAATTTCTAAAAGTCCTACAGAAACGAGACTAGACATCCCAGCTGTGAATCTAAGGCCTGTGCCTATAAAGTAGCATTGCTGCTAGTTTTGCCAAAATTATTCTCTTTTACCTTTAAAAGCCTCACCTTCCTGTCTTCCCCTGAGAAAATCAGATGTAGATTAAAGTTAATCTTCCCAATTGTAGCAAAACGGAAACAATACAGGTCCTCTCATAGATCATTAATTCCAGCAAATTCAACAAAATCTGTAAGGTGACTAAAGCTACCTCCCTGGGTCCTCTACACCAGTTAGGACATCCTCTTGATATTTTAAATATATAGCTTAGGAGTTCTGACGCTGAGTTTTTGAATGGCTTAGGGTTTGCAGTGTGCATACCTAAGACTTGCTACTTAGAGGTATGAGCAAAAGATTGAGTTTTTATTCCACTTTGGTTCAAAATTAAAATGAATTCAAGGCTTTATTTAGAAGTAAAAGAAATATGCATAATTCTTTATTGATGTGGTCTTGCCCTAGGCCCTTAACACTTTTTTGAAAGATTTTCTAAGATTTCTTTTTTTCTGTAGGCTCTCTTTGTCCTAATTTCTCAGGAAACAATGTGGGGAGGGAAAAAAATCTGTGAGCATCAGTTCTGTATCTTTATTGTTTGTTTTAATTTTCAAATGTCTATCTTTTGAATATTCCTTGAAGAAAATATTTTCTGAAGGAAATTCAGAAACATTTCTGATAGAAATTCATCACTGCTCTGGCTTCTAGCTAAAATTTAACAGTGAACAAGTGTAGAAGTCAATAAGCATAGTTAAGAAAATTATTTGAAAAAGAAAAAATGTGCTCTTAATTTTGTGATTTTTAAAAAAGTCCTACAGAAATGTGACTGGATTTCCCAACTGTAAATATTAGGACAAAAGATATCAGTCCCTTTTTGATATTGCTACTTTCATAAACTACGGTAAATATCAGAGAGAAGAGGTGTTTTGAGTCCCTGTTCGCTGTTTTAAAGCCTTCACCTCTGATTAGGGCTCAGTTCATAATTCAGTATAAACACCTTTAGGACTGAAGTCCGAAACAACGCATAACAAATAAAATCTTTGCAAGCAATGCAGAATTGGTTTGATGAATAAGTGACTATTTTATCATTTCACTATACTCCATAGATATCTTCCTACTCCTCTTCCCTCCCCCGAAAAGAATTGAATTTTAATGGAATGAAAGTCTTAACAATTACTGCTAACCTATTGGTAAGCTGCTGCTGAAAAACATTTTTCGAAAGTATCTGAAAAAAAAAAAAATAGTGGTGGCACTTACTGTGTGCCAGACCCTCTCCTGAGCATTTAATACACTCGCAGAATTCTGGGATTCCCGGGAGATTCCGCCATCCTTACCATCCTTGCGGGACTGAGGAGAACACGCCTCCTAGAGGAGTTGCTAGGTCTGCAGCTGCAGAGCCTGTGCTCTAAGCAGGGACTGAGAACATAGGGTGGGGCAGAGACACCTGTTTCACCTCAGATCCTGCCCGCCAAGGGCTACTAAACTCTGCTGTCGACCCCTGAGGATCTAGGGACAGCACATGAAAGAAATGTGGCTATGCTCCAATACGACTTTATTTAGGCATATAATGTTGGGTTTCATATAGTGGTCAAATAGTGTGACATTTTTACCGGTTTGTTTTTTTTGTTTTTTCAACCATTTAACAACGTAAATTTTGTTGTTGGTTCCAGAGTAGTGGGGCGGAGGGAGGCGGAGAGGGTAGTCTGGCAACCACTACTGGGAGCTTGTTGAGGATGCTGGTGTTAGTTCAATTTCTTAGTTCAATGAAAAGAAAACCTGTAAAGCAAAGCATTTTGTGAATAACCAAATGCAGAGCAGGTCGCTCCTCTTCCTCAGTGCTCGCTAGAACTCTTATCTGCTGTCAACTTCTGCGCCAGATGAGGCTGAGTGGCTCGGGGAAAGGGAGTCGCTTGCTTGAAATAAGTGGCCCGGAAAACATCCTGGCGAGAGAATTGGGTTCCCGGGGTGCCGCGCTGGTGTTTGTTGCCAGCAGCCGTCCTTTCGCCGGGAGCGACCTCGGAGCAAAGTGCAGAGGTCCCAGCGTAACATTTTCTGACGCCCGCGGCCTCTCCAGCGCAGGGGGCGGGGATTCAGAAGCGCTGGGGCGGGGGCGGGGCCTGAGCCGGGGCGGGGCCTGAGCCGGGGCGGGAC
This sequence comes from Capromys pilorides, assembly GCA_004027915.1. NCBI lineage: Eukaryota > Metazoa > Chordata > Mammalia > Rodentia > Capromyidae > Capromys > Capromys pilorides. Next base: position 9,515 of record PVKN010010807.1, read on the forward strand.
CTGAGCCGGGGCGGGGCCCGAGCCGGGGCGGGGCCTCAGCCGGGGCGGGGCCTGAGTCGGGGCGGGGCCTGAGTCGGGGCGGGGCCCGAGCCGGGGCGGGGCCGGGCCTGGGCGCGGCGGGCAGCGGCAAGCAGTCTGCACCATGGCGTATCCTGGACACCCCGGCGCGGGCGGCGGGTACTACCCTGGCGGGGTAAGTGTGGCCGGCGGGGACAGGACCCTTGGGCTCTGGGGCGCGGAGCGGCCCTTGCTGTGACGCCCGCCCGGCGTGTCCCTGCTCCTGGCCTCCTTGTCCCGTGCACCCCCGGCCTTGCTCCTCCAGGTCTCTTGGGACGGCTGTGCTGGGCGATGGGGAGGTCACACTGGCCAAGGCAGGCGGCCGTTGCCCGACTCTCCCCGAAAGCCCTCGGTGGTGAATAGACTGATGCTGCGCGATGCTGACGCATGTGTTTCCCGTTTGACAGTACGGAGGGGCGCCCGGAGGCCCGGCCTTTCCCGCGCAGACGCAGGACCCGCTGTACGGCTACTTTGCTGCGGTGGCCGGCCAGGTCAGCGTTTCCTTCCCTTAGGAACAATCGGATACCGTGTTAGTGTTCGCTTTGGATTCTGTCCGTCCAGAAGAGCAGACTTTGCCCTGAAATGAGTCCAGTTTTTTGTGTGCGAAAAGAAGGAAAGTGCTTTATTTCCTGTCTTAGTTCTTGCATATATTAGATCAAAGTAGGGCGAGGTATTACTACCTGTACTTGGGTTAGTTCAGTTCAAACCAAATGTGATTAAACAAAACTGGAAGGGATGGAGTATAAATTTATTTTGCAGGTCTGTGAGAGGAAAGATATCTTTAGAATTGAATTACTAGAGTCCATGGTGGGGTCAAGAGAGGAAATCAAGAGCTGGGAAACCTGTTTGTACAATTTAAAGACATGTATTAATGTTGGTGTAATAAGGTTCAAAAGACATTTTTTCTATTGAATCAGGAAATAGGTATGTATATAGAGACTTACCAACTTCTAAGTACGCAAGTTCCTGCAATCAGCATCAGGAAGTTAATATTTCAAAACTTACTTTCTCTCCTGAGCTGTTACTAGATTGGCTCTCCCCTGTCCTTAATAGGAGTTATGACCTGATGACCCAGAGACAGAATTCAGGTTAGCTTCAAAGACCAGGTCCCTGCATTCTTGAGTTGTATGATAGCTACTGGACTGCCTTGAGGGAGGACCCTTGCCTAAATCACAAGGTCACTGTGTGCAGTAAGTGACACTGTTGGCACAGTCCGGACATGTTAAGAATGCATGTTTATCCTTATGAATTTAACAGTCTTGTTTTGACTAAAAGCAAAAGTTGAAACTCCATAATATGTATAAGTACTGTAGAATATTACAGAACAAAAACCTTAGACTACCTTTTGAAGTAACACTCTAAGAAACACAGCTTTGAGAAATTGAATGGAAAATTGAGTCTAAAACTGGAAGACTTTCCTATTAAGTATCTGCTTAACCTGTTACTGATCTGTGTCTGTGAAACCACAAGACATGGCATACCTTAAGACTACTGCTCTTAGGTGGCCAGAGCCCCTACTGGGTAAGTGACCCTACCTGCTTAGCTTTCAGCGTTCTTGCCCTGTGTTCTCATGTTCGACCTCTCTGAAATTATTGATCCTGTTCCTCATTGTACTGACTAGAGGATTTAGATATTTTATTTTAAATCCCTAAAACTGACAGATATCTGTAGGTCTGCCTTAATTCAGCCCATGAGCTGGTATGACACAGAAGTATCTTCCAGATATTGTACTCTGGCAACAACAACAACAACAAAATCACCAAATAGAAAGTTATCAAGGAGTCTTTCTGTTTGTACTAAGTTATTTACTGATGTCTGCCATGTATCGTGTTCACTCTTTTTCCTTCAAAAAAAATTCTTTTTAATCCACTTCATACATAATTTTTGAAAAATACTTAGTTTTAGCAGCTTCCTAATTCAGACTGAGTGATGTTGTCAAAATAGATTCCAAAGTAGTCTATTAAATTAGCTTTAGAGCTAGGATGAGAAAAGTAATGCCCACTTTTGGAATAATTCTTTTTTTCTAAGAAAAAAAATCTCATACATGATATTCTTCATTATTTGTTATAACAAAGGTGAACAAAAAACTTCAACAGATAGTACAAATCACTGTTGTGACTTCTTTCTTGTTTTGTTTGTTTTTTCCAAAAGGATGGGCAAATAGATGCTGATGAATTACAGAGATGTCTGACACAGTCGGGCATTGCTGGAGGATACAAACGTAAGTCATGAGTCCCAGGTTTCCCTGGCAGTGTTTAGTCTTCATATCTTAGCTGAGATGATCGTCTCCAAGGCAACTGAACTTTTCTGATTCAAGTTTAGAATTTAAAAAGCTAAATTAGGCTATTATTTCAAAATGCTGGCTTGGGCCACATTCCTTTTTTTTTTTTGCATCATAAAAAATTGTATTTGCAAAGTGAGAATGAGTATAATTTTAACACAAAAAAAATTGTAATGATGATTGCTTTTAAATAAACTATATACTGAGTTCAATCCCTGGTATGGCAAAAAAATAAAAAATAAAAATAAATTAAAAAATAAATAAAAATTGGGGCCAGCGAGATAGTTCAGTGGTCTAAAGCACCTGTGTAGGCAAGCTTAGGGACCATGGTTTGATCCCCAGCACTACATGCTGCACCAGTCCCACCCCCAGGGCAGGCTGAGTAGGCCATAACATAAATAAAGTTTTAAATAAACTGTAGAGAAAAGGGATTCCACCATTTTCTCAGACATCACATTGTGTGTGGTAAAATAGATACCTAGGAAATAATCTGTGGAGAAATATTTGGGGAAGAAGTTAATAATCTTATAATGAAGCAGAAGCAGCCATATGAAAAACTGCAATGTGAATGAAATCTTGGCAAATAATCAAGGGGATAAAATCAGTGAAAAAGTAACAAGTAGATGCCTACATTTTCTAAGTCCATGAATATGGCTTACCTCTTGGCCATTTTTAAATCAAACTTTAAACTGTTTTTATGTAACTAATTTTTTAAAGTTTTTATTAGTACATGTTTTCAGTGCATAAAGAGTACATTCATTGTGTGGAATTGGCGCATGGGCGTAACATTCCTCGATTCTTTCTTTATTTCCTCCTTTCCCCTCCATCCCTCTTTTAGGTTCATTTGTTTTGTTTCTTTTTTGGTTAAACATCAGATTCATTTATTTGTCTTATCAGTACTTATGAAGGCAATTATCATACATGCAGACTAAAAGGCAGACTCATAGACTAAAAGACATATGGAATACCTGAGACACACTGAACCCAAGTCTGTGTGCACTGGATTGCAATAGCATCTTTGTCTCGTTGTTTAACTGTCCTTTATACTTTATGTATCGAGTTCTCTAATATGTGAGAAACTGCGTGATATTTAAGCTTCCAGATTCATTTTCATTTAACATTATGGTTTCAAGGCACATCCGTTTTCCTGCAATGACTCATTTTTTGGCAGAGTAGTTCTCCACTGTGTATAAATAACATCTTCCTTATCCATCCTTCTGTTGAAGGCCATATAGGCGTTCTCCAGGACTTTGCTATTGTGAGTTGTGTTGCTATAAACACAAGTATTGGTAGAGCACTGTGGTATGGTGACTTTAACTCTTCGGAGAAGATTCCTAGAAGGGGCAACAGCTAGGTCAACCAGAATTTCGAGTGTTCGTGTTTGAGGACTCCCCATACTACCTTCCCCGACGGAAAAGGACTTTTGGAAACCTGTTCTTACTAGATCATTACAGTTCATCTGCTAGGTTAGGGAATTTCTTAGATTCAGGTTCCAGGTATTTGGAACTAGTTTGCATGTTTGGTCTCTTTTATAGAGCACAAGTTAATGGGAGAAAGGAAGCCTGCTAGGTCAGGTGTCATGAATGACAGCGACTGACATTTACTGATGACTGTTCACCCAGCACTTCCTCTGTACTCAGCCGGTAGCATTCTGTATTCTGTGTCCCTGAGAGCACTCCACATGGCCACTGGCAGTATGAACACATCCATCAACCTGCCAGATCCTCTCTCTTTCCTGAGCTTCAGATAACGTGTTCAGATACTCTTGAGAGATTCCATTTTCTGACCTCCTTGCGCTGGTTGTTGGGTCCTCCACAGTTCTGGCTGGGTCCCCCCACCCCCCACCCCCCTTGCCTGTCTTGCAGCAAGCAACGGACAGGAAAATGTTGCAAAGGTGCCATAACCCAGCCAGGAGCTTCTCATCAGCCTCCACACACTTCTTACATCATTCTCAAATCATCTTGACCATGACAAATTTCTAGGGTAGATAACAGTGTCTTGGTGCAAATGAGTTATCTGCCACCTTTACCAGTTAATATTTGAGACAGAACATCAAATTGAAGTTCTTAATTTGGTTAGCTGTGAATTAATGCTCAAACTTAGAATTCACAGCTCAAGGGATGTAGCAGCATTTTTGTTTGACAGTGCATATTTGCATGACTCACATTTCTTTTGTTGTCTGTCATGCCTTGTTTTATGTGCTTGGAGTATCCTATTATTATTTCCTGGTTGGGAGAATACAAAACAAAAACCTTTTAGACTGGGCGTGGTGGCACGCTTGTAATTCCAGCTTTTGTGAGGCTGAAAACAAGAGGATAACTAGACAACGGATCTATATAGTGAGACCCTGTAGACCTTGTACTAAAAATACATAAAAAAGAAAAATCTTTTAAATTTCTGTCATTTAATCTGGTCCTAAACAAAAGAAGCACTTTCTGGGCCAGGGATATAGCTCCCTGACACAAGCACCTGCCCACCAAGTGCAAAGTCCGGATTCCTAGTTCAAAAAAAAAAGAAGCACTTTCTAGATTAAGGGAAATTGTGGTGGGTGGTAGGAGTTTAAGTTGTTTACCTCAAGCAGTTGAGCCTGTGAAGGAGGGAGGTCTGAGAGCAGTTTACCAAGAAATAAGATGGTATCACACGTAGGCCGTTAGAGGTGTAGCAGGATTTAAATCTGCCAAAGACAGTCAAGTACATAGTGCTAGCAATGCTCTTAAAGATTTTATTGGGGAAAACCATGTTTAGTGATAGTCTTAGATCAATTTTTGAAATACAAAAACCTTGGGATTTTATTGATCTGTTTAGTACTTCTTGTGGCACTCACAAACCACCTGCTTTTGGCATGTCAGAGTTCTGTAACAGAAAATTACACTCAATGGTCTTTTAAATCCAGCTTTGAAACAACAACAAAAAAAGCTCAGACAGGAAGTAGGTGGGCCATGGGACACAGCTTTCTTCTGAGCACAGTGTAAAAGGGCATGGTTGCAATTACAGCAGCTCTGATGAGCTCAGTAGCTTGCACAGCCCTGACTCAGCTCCCTTCTTTCCCTAAGGTTTGGCTCTTCCTTTGTGGTACTGTTGAGAGAAACCAATGGAGGGAGGGCTTCCTTGCCAGACCTGTATGGTTTTTTTTGTTTGTTTGTTTTTGTTTTTTCTTGTAAAAGAAAACACATTTGAAGCATTGTAGTGGTAAGAAGAGAATAAAAAATAAAGGTAAAAATCATAGCATTTAAAAATTATTTCAAAAAAGAATTAGCATGAATAAAAGTTAATTCTGGGTAGAAAATACAATTAACAAAATTGACCAAGGTTTTTTTTTTTCTCCCCTCAACTTATTAAGCTCAGTGCTGTAGTTCGCTTTTGTTATCTCCAGAATTCCTCTTACCGAGACCCCTATATAGAATGTGTTTATGGCATGGCTGTTGAGTAGATGTACTTGGAAACTTTTAGACTATAACCTTTTCAGGATTTGAAGCACTGATACATTCCTTTCAAGTATCATAAAAAAATAAGATCTTACTTTTATTTATGTTTAATTTATATTTATTGTTTTATGAGTAGAATGTATGTATTAGGGGAAAGAAAGCTCCTGTCCAAGAGAGGGACAGGAGGAGGTCCCAAGCAAGTTGTCCCCCAAGATCTTATTTTTAAAAAACATACTTCTTACCATCTCTGTGAGGGGTATGAGTATGGTGCATAACTTCCTGCCATGCCTGGAGAATCAGGTGTTCTGCACACATTCATTTACTCAACCTACACATTTCTGGTGAACACCTACTGTGTGCTGGATGTTCTGCCTTTCACAGTGTCTGTAGGACACAGTAATAAGTACAGTATAGAAGCTGTGAAGCCACATAGGACAGGCATGAAGGCCGGGGGTGGGCAAGTTTTCCTTGAAGAATAACTGTCCACACTAGTGAAAAGTGAAAGTAGCAGAAATGAGGCCAGCCAAGCAGAGAGTGGGGAGGTAGGGAAGTGCTATGTAGCACATACTTCTGTGCACAAGAACTCCTGCAAGGGTAGTAGCTAGGGCTTGAGTTGTTAAGCTGTGTGGGGATGGAGGTATCTCCTAAATCCTAGTGATGGACTGTAGGCCAAATTGTTGGGCCCAACCCTAGTTTTTTATTCAGGAGGGCTGGGGCAAGATCTGAGACTTTTGACCTCAAGTTTCCATATGACGCTGGTTGAACCAGTATGCTTAGTGGGAGTATATACCTCACATGGGGATCTTGTTCAAATTCAGAGTGTGATTTTATTGGTGTGGGTTAAGGGCCAAGATTCCGCACTTCTCACACACTCCCCGGGTTTAGTGATAGGGTTGGTCCAGTTACTCCAGGCTCGGCCGCTCTTCGCAGTCATCTGAGAAGCTTTAAGTAACATAGAGATCCTGATTCAGCCGTCATGTGGTGCAGCCCAGGTATCAGGAGCCTTTCAAGTTTCCAGGTGATTTCTGATACACACCATAGTCAGAAATACACTGTTCTAAAGGGTGCGGACTTCCTACCTCCACAGAACGGAAAGGTCAGAGTGAAGAATCAACCGCCTCTTTCCCAGACGTGGGGAGGAGTGTGGTCACCTTCTCTTACCTCAGAGGACCATTGGTGTGAGTAATGTGGAGCTTGAAGAGCTGAGGGAGAAACTGCTGCCAGTCTCTTTGATTCTGGGAAAGGACACGTAATCACATGATGCGCAAAACCTATAGTTTGTACTGTTTGGAGACTGTATAATAGCAGTGCAGTTTCGTTCTAATCTCAGGTTAGACAAAAAGCTTAAAGGAGCTGTAAAAAAATGTTAATTCTGTGTGCATCTTAAGCTTGCGGAATTTATGTAGCTTCGCCCTCCTCTGACACTTTCCATTTCCTCCTCCTAGACCTTTAGCTTCTTTGTACCTTTAAAAGTAGTGTGTATTTCACAGTAACCGAGTTACTGTAATGTAACGTGAGATGCAAGGAGTTCTCTGTCTTTAGTTTCCAAATACTTAGATGCATTTGCAGCAGGCCACACCCATTGGCTTGGGAGGAATTAAAATGTCCTCAGAATGCCCCTGACCATAGGTGAACTGAGCAGGTTTCAGAACTGTGGCCCCCACCACGCTGGCTGCCTGGTCTTCCTCTACAAGTGTACTTTTCTGATACATACTGCAGTTAGGAACATAGCAGTCCAAAGTGTGTGGATTTCATAAACAAACTTACTGCACATAAAATGAAATGGTAGATCACTTGTGGTAAGAGGATGCTGTACAGTGTCTGACAGTAAAGGGAAAAGACAGAAGTAATAATTAGACAAAACCTAGCAAAGCCAGCTATTTCTTGTCACTGAAGAGCTGGAGCAGGGCTGGGGACATAGCTCAGTGGCACACACCTGCCTGACAAGTGCAGGTCCTGAGTTCAATTCCCGGTAACAAAAAATGAAAAAAGAGAGGAGTAATATGATCCCACCTGCCTACACAGCTGGTGGGTGGAATGCATTATGGTCCTTCGTGGTGAATTGAACTCACTATATATTAGGTGTATTATAATATTAAAGGTAAGAAAGTACTAACAAGACTATGTAGTACTTTTTAAAATATTCCTTTTAAAGTCAAATATAAGTTCAAATATAAGATAAAAATCCTCTTGTCTCAAAAAAACTACTTCACAGTTCCAGTATAATTTAGACCCACACAAACTTGGGTAGCATATTAAAGCAAAGTAAATAATCACATTCCTAATTCATTGGAATATATCCAATGTAAAGTGAATTTTAAACATTGTATTTATATATATATATGTACTTTTCTTAACAGCTTTCAACCTGGAGACTTGTCGGCTTATGGTTTCAATGCTGGATGTATCCTTTTATCTTGATTGTATCTAGAGCATTTTTTTCTTTAGGGAAATCCCTCCTAAAGGAATTCATCTCAGAATTAATATCCAGTAAAAACAAAGTGACAGCTCCTAAAATGACTCGTGAAATAATTAGATCTTAGGATGTAATTTAGTGTGAAAATAAAGAAAGGTAGTAAATAGAGGGTTAATTGTTCCAGAATTGAAGGAAGTAGGCAGCACGGTGGCTCATGTTGTAATCCCAAGCACTCTGATCACAAGTTCCAGTCCAGCCTGAGTAATTTAGCAACTTAGTGAGGACTTTTTTCAAAACTGTGGCATTAGAAGCTAGCTCAGTGCCAAGGCCTCAAGTTCAATCTCTGGGATTGAACGATAAAAACAGAAAAAGCAAGAAATCATCAAAATAGAACAAGAATAGTGAAAGGAGCTCCAGGGTAGGTTTTCCACTGTGTGATCCCATGGACTCCTGAGGGGTGGAGTCCACCTTGCCATCTTCCAACTCAGTTTCCCTGGTGCGGAAGGGAGAGCCTTCCATCCTGAGGCATTTTGCAGAAGTCTGGAAGAGCTTGCTCAGGACAGGAGAGCCACAGATGGCCCCGGCCAGAGGGAAAACTGTGGCGCCTGGGGTACTGAGAAATGAAACCCTGTCCCAGAAACAACCGTTTTTTATGAATGGCTTTTTTTGGTAGCTGACAGTTCAGTGTCATTTGCTTGTAAACAGACCAGTTTAGGTTCTCTTTTTCCCACAACATGAATAGGTATGGGCAGCTTTTCCACTTTTGTATATAGTTTCTTTCTATGGTACCTTTCTGTGTATCATTAGCCATTTCATCATACCAAGGTATAACAACTCTTTTTACCCATGTAACAGAAAGAACATCGAAGTCCTCTTAGCCCAATTTCAACTTAAGATTTTAGAAAATGTCACCCAGTAACACGACCATGCTCCTTGACTCCATCTCAGAGAGATATGTCTGGCAAGATGGGGTTCACTGAATTTAGGGAGCTCTGGGCTGTGCTGAATGGCTGGAGGCAGCACTTCATGAGCTTTGACAGTGACCGCAGTGGCACCGTGGACCCCCAGGAGCTGCAGAAGGCACTGACCACAATGGGTGCGTGGGACCAGCCAGCTCCAGTGCCCCAGCAGCGGGATTTCCCCATATGTCAGTGCTCCCTGGAGAGAGTTTCTGTTTGCTGAGACATTGCACCCATTCCTAATTAGGAGGAGTTAGCAGTCTTAAAAAAAATTGTGCTTGCTTTTTTTTAAAGTTATTTTTAAGCCTTTAACTTTTTTTTTTTTCGGGATGATTTGCTATCTTTCAGGGTTTAGGTTAAATCCTCAAACTGTGAATTCGATAGCAAAACGGTACAGCACCAATGGGAAGATCACCTTCGACGACTACATCGCCTGCTGTGTGAGGCTGCGGGCATTCACAGGTGCGGCGTGACAGGGCATCAGTGTGGCACCCTGGCATTTCATTTGTCAGTAGCTGCTTCATATCGTGCACTTTTAGCACTGCCATTAAGCATAGCTAACATAATAACTTTTCTTGTGAGAATTTTTTTTTAGATTAGTGAGCAGTCTTAACTAGCCAGGCACAGCGGCACAAGCCTATAACCTCTGCGGGTTAGTAGGCTGAACAGGAAGGTCATAGGTTTAAGGCCAGCCTGGCCACTGAGCAAGATCTGGTCTTACAAAGGTTTGGGTATATATCTCAGTAGTAGGATACCCCTGGGTTCGGTTCCTGGTGCTGAGAAAAACAAAATAGAAAACTAAATTGTACTCAAATGTCCCAAAGTATAGCCAGTCAGTTAGTGCTTTGCTTATCTTTTGGCAGTGATAGAGGTTCAAACCAGGTCGGCTGTCGCTCTACTACCACTATGTGAACCCAGCCTTAATGTGTGCCATTTTGGGCACAATATGATTAAGTGATTTCTCTATAGAATGTGAGATATCTGAAGAGTGAATTGTACATGCTTCTCAAGTGAATGTTTTTCAGTAGATTGGGGCTTACACAGGTGGAATATTTAATCAGAAGCTGTTAATGGTCTTGGAAGTTGCACAGCTTTTACTGATCTTGGAATAATATATTTTTTCCCAGCTCTATAAGGGAAGAAAGCAACTGGCCAGCTTCTGCCTATTGTATCACTTTACATAGCTAAAGTTTCTCATATTCATACAATTGTCTTCTTTTGCTTTTGTCTTTTATGTGATTGCTGGTACAATTTAACATTACTGCAGTTTGAACCTAATACCACAGTAATTAACTGTCGAAGTTTTTGGAAAGCTGTTTTCACATACATGTATTTTCTGTGTTGGTTTTCAGATAGCTTTCGAAGACGGGATTCTGGTCAGCAAGGTGTTGTGAATTTCTCGTATGATGATGTAAGTCTCGGTAAATTAAGAGCTCAGTAGATGGATACCATATGCACAAAAATGGGCCTCCCTTTTGAAGTTGCCTCTTAAGAACTTCTTAAAAATGCAGCAAAATTAGGGACAAAGTGATCAGAAGGAGCTACCACCCAAAATGTATTAATTTACTATTACTGTTTACTAATATTTACTATTAGTCTTCTCCATTGGTTAGACTACTGTTAGACTTGTTAAACCACATGGGCTCAAGTCCCAGCCCATTGTACTTATAAGCTGGGTCACTGAAACATTTCTTAATTGCTCTGAGTCTGTGACTATAGGAACTTTCATCTGAATTTGTGCGGTTTCATCAGAAATGTCCCCCTTATCCCTTGCAGATACTGTATCTGCCTTTGCTTTCAGTAGCAGGCCATCTGAGCCATTAAGAAGTAGCTTTAGCAGCTCAGAACTAGACCAACATATCTATATTCTTCATTGGCAACATCAAGCAGTATTAATTTCAAAATAAGTTATTTACTAGGTAGTCACTTAGGCAGGATAAGGCCTGGTAGCCAGTGTGAAAATAACCCAGTGCATCTTTGATGTTATTGATTGATGTGTCTAGCCAAAGAGGGACACGCTTAGTTGTTCCTCCAATTTTTTGTTAAGCCTTTGAGAAGAAAGCACTTTAAGAATTGAGATCTCTGTGATCACTGAGTGTTCTAAGATGTTTCTCCATTATAGAACACAGAGGTGCATGTATTTTTGGTTAGAGGCCACTGCAGTTTTCAAAGGCTTGGTGTGTGTAAACACCAATATGCTTACTTCTACCGATGGTTGTTTCTTTAGTGCATTTAACTTCTCACCAAGTCCTGTCACTGTTTCCCAAGATGAAGAGGCAGCCTAGGGAATGGACAAAGCATGGGCTTTGGCTTCAGACCAGTCCACCTAAGAGATTTCTAAATGCCCTGGTCGTCAGGATTTTCTGTAACATAGGGATAAGCAGCTTGGCTTTGCAGAAGAGCTAGGAGGATTAGCAGCATGCAGGGCCTTGCTAGTTTCAGAGTAAAAAAGAAAATTAACAGAACGGAGCCTATTGCTGTGCATTTCGTGGGGAAGCCAGCATTTTATAGTCAGTACTGATGCTCAGGACTCCTGTTTCTGAACTGTCAAAGGTTCAGCTATTCTGTTTCTATTCCCTTTAATAAAGCAAATTTCAAAGGAATTAAATGCTTAAAGGTGCTCCATTAAAATAGTGTAACAAAACTGCAGTGTGGAAATCCCCACATGATTCAGGTAGATGAGCTTCAGTTTTTATATTTGCAAGAAACTCTTTGACTATGACTGTCTCTACAGTGTTAAATATTAGTTGGGATTTCAATAGGCCTTTATCCATTGAAGCAATACATCTTTCCTGTAAGATGGGAGAAACCAACTGGATTTTATTTTAGACTGTTCCCCTAAATCTTTTAGGCCTATCTTGGAAAGTTATGGGTTGTGTAAACCCACAATTCAAAGTTGGAAAACTAACATGTAAACTACATAACCATAGACTACAATGTGCTGAATGTTTTGAGGTCTGAAATGTAACACTGTTTTGTTTTGTTTTTTTTCTCTTTCAGTTCATTCAGTGTGTCATGACTGTTTAAGTCAAAACGAAGCCGTCTGAACATAACATTCCAGCTGGCGCTCATGTGTGCTTATTCTTTGCCTTCAGTAACCTGCGTAAACTTACGTGGATGCTTTCCCCAACAGCTGTTGTATGGTTTATTACTTTACACAACTGAAGCTTTTAGCTTTGATAATGAATTTCTTGGAACTTTGATAATATAAGTCAAGTCTGCTGTACCAGTTAGAACTTCACTAACTCGTTATCAGTCATGCCTTATTTTCCTGCTAAACCTTTTGTGTGAGTATGAAGAATGTTTAAGGTGCATTATATGCTTTTCATTATGATATGAAAAAGTTTTAATTACACTTCAGTTATATATCTTTCCTCCCCTAGGGGAATATGGTTGAAAATGTGTGGAACATTCTTGTATAAATGATGTAGGTCCTCTTGGATGCAGAAAATAAATAAACATGGTCATCTATGTCAGGTTTCACCTTAGTAGAAATTTAGCACAGGTTTTATGTAAACTTACACATATTCTGATGACCTTATCAAGGAACACTGATTATTCGTTGCCTACTCAGAGTGGCAAATACTGTCACCAAGTTCTTTGTCATCACCCCTTCGAACCTTTAAC
>PVKN010010808.1:0-22279 GCA_004027915.1 Capromys pilorides
TTTTTTTTTTAAATCCATCTCATGGAAATATTCGGGTTATCAATCACAGTATTTCAGATAACTGTAATTATAAAAGGAGCCCACAGTTACGAACCATAATTATGTACTTTTATAAATTCTGTCTTGATGTACAGAGCTTGTTACGAATACTGCCTTTCTGCTCATAACTGTTGTACCCATGATTTATGTTAGTATACCCAAGCATAACACTTATAAAAATATGTATCTTATTGTAGCTTATTTTATTATAATAAAATGGTCTGGAACTATTCTGCTGTTTTGATATGTTTCTGAAATAAATCTCCTTTTAAAATCTAAATAGATACCTTTCAGGAATTTTTCATTGTTTTTTGTCAGAATTAAATTTTTTTAGATTTTTTTATATATTGGGGAGATGACAATATTTGTGATTATGATATTCAGAACTGCTTGTCTTTCAAAATTATAAACCAAACCTGATGATGAATGAAATAAAGTGGACAGGCTTTGCAAGGTAGAGATTCAAGAAGACATTACTGATAGGTAGGAAGCAATATTGGAGTTGATGAATTGGGCTTCATCAGGCATTTATTTACTAAGACAACCCAAGAAAAAGAAAAAATTATATACAAAAACATAGAAATGAGACACAAAAAAGCACATTTTTAAGAACATGGGCATATTATTGAGGCAGAAATATAGGGAGGAGTCAGTTTGGGAAATGTAGGGTGGTAGATGAGAAGGCCTTCCCCTGTGTACAAGGCTAACAAGGCTGTTTTGTACTGAGTAGAAAAAGATAAACAGTAAACACAAGATTAATTTTAACTTTCAATTAATTTATATCCCACAATAGAGGGCCCCATTCTTACTGATGTGTGTGTGTAAAACTGTCTTCACAAATATTGTTTAGCATTAATAATTATTTTATTTCCATGAAATAAAATCTTTCAAGAAAATCTTACCCTTTCTCTTCTTCTGCAGGTAGGTCCCTACACTTATTTTAGGACGTACCATGCTGGATTGCGATGATTTGTTTTCAAGTCTGACTTCTTTAGTAGACTGAGAGTCCTCAAGACAGAGACTGTGTCTTACAATTTTTTCTCCCTCTGTGTCTGGCATATTGCCTAGTTCGTGGTGAGTGTTTAGTAAATATTTGTTGAATGACTAAACAGAGATTGCTACTATACATGGTTGCCTTCATTTAAACACTCTTTCCCTAACTATTTGTAAACAAGGGATATTCAATAAGCAATGAGAATGAAAAAGGCTTTTAAAGAGACTTAGTTGTTGACAATAGTAAGCTGTTCAACTTTCAACTACAATCTGTTTCCTCTACCCATAATGCTTTGCCTTCCGGTTTAGTTCCACCACCTTTCAACGTCCTTGCCCTTATGACATCGGCTTGTGCACACTTCCGTGGCACCATAATTTTCTTACATTTGGCAATTGACTCTGGTCCAGCAGATTCATCCCTACAAAGATGAAAGTGAGGGACATAGGCTACATTTAGCTAAATTAATACCAGTGATAATTCGGGTGTAACAGACTCATTCTGGGAAAAATGGCTTTCCAATGCTTAATTCAAGTACTCAGTTTTGGAAAGCAAATTGGCAGGTATTATGTGCAACAGAAGGTACCTGATCTTCACCCCAACACCTTAGTATCTCTCTGCTGGTCAGCAATGAAAAGTGCTTTTAATGTTTCCTGGTGTCATCATGTCCTGTCTGTGGCAGCTTTATTTAGATTTTTATTCTTAGCAAACATCTGATGGTGTTTTTACGTAAGGGCTCAATTCAGAGTGTCGAAGCAGGAAGACAATCCCACTGGTGGACTGCTTTGTTCTTTAGTTTTTGAAAGGGAGGCTCTCTGACATAAAGAGAGCTAACAGGACCTACTAATAGAAGTGGACTGCAGCGTGAGCTGGCAGGTAGAGGGAGCTTTAGATGGCGTCGTGATGTGACATACTATGTGAAACACTTACCCTGTCATCCAAGGCCCGGAAGTGTTCCTGCAGCTGTATGCTGAACATCCGGGCACTTACAAGGAAAGCTATTGAATCACTTTGATTTTCAAAGCAGTTTGAATCAGAGTGAACAGCAGAACATAGTGTTATCCTTTATCTATATCTATATCTATATCTATATCTATATCTATATCTATATCTGTATCTATATCTATATCTAGTGAGGCCAACTCAATGACAGGAACCAGGTGCGATTGTTTTGCAGCAATAAACAGAAAACAATAAAAATGGCAAGATTTAGAGCAGATTAAATAAAATCACATTTTGAATAAATTAATAGATGGTATGCTATATATTAGATACTCAAACTATCATTATTAGCATGTGTTTGGAGCCAGCAGCTACTCATCCTATCACCCAGCCATAACTTTTCATATATATATATATATATATATATATATATATATATATATATATATATGCCATTTCAGCCTGCCCTCGGGGTGGGGCTGGCGCAGCACAGGGACCAAACTGCGGTCCCTGCGGTTGCCTAACTTTGCCTAAGCAGGCGCTTTAGACCACTGAGCCATCTCTCCGGCCCCCATAACTTTTCTTAACTTTGTTTTCCATATCAAGAGCCCAGAATAGAACGTCATAATAGGAGTGGCTCGAGTGTTGAGTACGAGGATCTCTAAGCTGAGTGGCAGAGTGTCTGGTGTGTAATCAGCACTAATAAATGTAAAATATTATTATCGCTGTTGTTGTTGCTAAGATGATTTTAAAAGTAATACCAATGTTCTATGGGGAAAAACAGCCACTTAATGCTCTTTTCTACAAACAAGAAATAAAGACTTGACAGTTAGACACCAAAGGTCCAAACATTCAATAACATAATATTTCTTTTGAAAAAAAAAATAAATTTGTTTTGAAATAATCTTAGACTTACAGAGAGTCACAAAGTTGTACATAGAATTTCCATATACCTTTCACTATGCTTATCCTCATTTTAAAATCTTACATAATGATGGTACAATTGCCCCAAAGTCAGAAATTTAGATCAGTGCTATGCTGTTAACTAAATTGCAAGCTTTAGTTTTTATGTCTTTAGTCCCTTCCAATCCAGAACAGCTTGTGAATTTGTCATTGTCTCTCATGACCTTGATCTTTTGAAGCTCACTGGTGAGATTAGCTTTAGATTAGCTGCGGTTGGATTTATCTAATTTTTTCTCCCATCTAGATAGATTATGAGACCTGGGGAAGAAATTTCACAAAGATTTGAGGCCCTTCTTAGTGTATGACACAGAAGGCTTGATCAATATACTTTATTACAGATAGTAATAACCACAATGACTTGGCTGGGATTTTTTCCCAGGTTTCCCCATTACAAAGTTACTATCTTTCCCTTTCTCTCCTAGTTAATTAGATGTCAGTCACCAACTCTAGCCCTCACTCAGAGTGGAAGAACTAAGCCCCATCTCCTGGAGAGAGAGAGAGACATCCTCATGGACATGTGATGAAATCTGCAGTAGCAATTAATAAATACTTGGGGAGAGATGATGTGCAGATACAAAAGCCTCTATGAAATTTTTCCCTAAAAGTTTCAGCATTCACCTATATTTCTTACTGGTGATTTTCTATTTTTCCCATACTGTGTCTCTTTATTAATAGAGGTGAGTATTTATTTTGTCCTTGGACCATCCAGGACCATTTTAATTTATTTTTTCACTCATGTTGTCTTAGCATCAGTGATTGAGAGTACCTTAAGTTGCTGATTCTCCTATCCTTCAGACTTCTCCTTTCCTTTTTCTTTTCTTTTTTTAAATGTCCTGCTCTCTGGCCTCCAAGATGTTCCACTGTCACTGTCCTCTTGCTTTTTCCCTTTCTCATTTCTTCAGGGGGCCTGATTCTTTTTCTTGGCGAAAGGTATTTAGGAACCAAGGTTAGAGTGTCATATTTCCGGATACAAGGTGCCCCAGCTATCAGGCCTTCTTTGACATACATGCAAGTGGACTAGCCAGTGAGTCCTCACCCACACGTGCCACAGACACACTCTGACGTTCGTGTCTGGGCCAGCCTCTGCTGCTAGAGCAAACCTCAGTTCATAGTGATAACTCTGAACATACCTAGGACCACAGCCTTTCTTTTACTTACTTGTAAGCGCATTTCTCTGGCAAATGAGAAGCACGGATTCACTTCCTACACTTCATGCATTTATTCATTTGATCCTAGTAGAATAGATTCAGAACTGCTAATCTATACCACCCTGAGAAACAAGCTTATCAAAGAGGATAAACAGTTTTGCACAGGCCTTTTGGTCTTTGGCCTTTGTAGAATTGTTATGATATTGATATCAGTAACTGTATCTATATGTTCTTTGCTTTCCCAGTATCTTGTGTTATATTACACACTTGCTTGTATAGACTACGTACTTCTTGGTTTTCCCTGATACCTTGGTTTTCTTCTTTAATTTAAGTAAGTAAAATCCCTTTCCTTGGGGAGTTCTGGGCTTAACAAATATATGGAATCATCTAACCACTGTCACAGTGCAGTTCAGACTGTCATCCCCTCAAGTCCCTCACTAACATGCCTGTGTCATTTCCTGTCCCCATACACTTGTTGCCTCTCTGCTTTGCATTGCTGCTATTTTGCCTTGTCCAGAATGCCATATATGTAGATTCCTACTATGCATAGACACCTATATCTGGCTATTCTCATTTGAGAAAAAGTATTTAATGGGGCTGGCCAGATAGCTCAGTGTATTAAAGCACCTGCTTAGGCAAGCACAGGGACAAGGGTTCAATCCCTGGCATGCTATGCCAGCCCCACCCCCGGAGCACCGTGGGACAGTGACTGAGATTGGGCATGGTGGCATGCACCTGCAATCCCAGCATTTGGGAGACTGAAAACAGGAGAATCACTATGAGTCTGATTGACATAGAGAGATCCGGTAGACCCGGTACTAAATACATTTAAAAAAAAAAAAAAAAGAAAGAAAAGATATTTAAACTTCATCCATGTGACTGTACAAGTCCACAGTTCGTTCCTTCTTCTTCTTCTTTTTTTTTTTTTCAAGGACCGGGGTTCAAACTCATGGCCTTGCACTTGCCAGGCAGGCACTTGTGCCACGGAGCTATCTCCCCAGCCCCTCACAGTTGGTTCCTTCTATTGCTGAGTAGTATCCCACTTTGCAGATAAGGTTTGTTTCTTCGGTCTCCTATTGAGTACCAGGGCAAGTTTCAGTTTTGCATGATTAGGTATAAAGCAGGATAAATACCTGCATGCATTGTTTGTGTAGAACATCAGTTTTCAATTCAGTCAGCAAGCTGCAAAGAGTAGGATGGATAAAGCATACTACAAGAACGTGTTTTTCCGAACAAGTGCACCGTGGTGCATTCCACTACAGCAAGAGCTCGTTTGTTCTACAACATCATCAGCATTTGAGGTTGACAGTTTTGTTTTGTTTTATCCTAGCTTGCCTAATGGAATATTCTGCTGAGGTCTTTATTGAATATGATACTGGGAATTAAATATAGTCACACCCCAGTCCTGTTTTATATTTCAGTTTGAGACAGGGTCTCACGAAATCATTAAATTGCCCAGGTTGTGCTCAAACATGTGATTTTCCTATCAGCCTCTGTGAGTTCTAGGATCACAGGCTTGTACCACCTTCCCTGGTTTAATGGGTGTTAATCTGTATTTTCTTAAAAATTAATGATATTGGTTTATTTTGATATTTTAATTGCCCTGCATGTTTTTGAATAAACTGTCAATTTAGATGTATGCCTCTAGTTTTTAAATGAGGGATTTTGTTTGTTTGTTTTGGTGCAGAGTCTCACTACACAGCCTGGACTCACAGTGATCCCACTGATCTCTGCCTCCCTAATGCTGGGAGTACAGGCACACGCCACCATGCCAGGACTCTTATTTTTGTGTTGTTGTTTTCAGAATTCTTATGATGACAGGTGTAGTGGTGCATACCTGTAATCCCAGTACTTCGAAGGCTGAGGCAGGAGAATCCTTGCCAGTTTAAGCCCAGCCTAGGCACAAAAGTAAATCAAGACCAGCCTGTAGTACATAGTGAAACTCTGACTTAAAAGGCCAAAAAGAAAAAAAATATTGTCTCTTAAACACAAGTATCTTATTAGATATGTATTTTGAATGTATTTTATTCCTCTTGCCTTTAGTGTTTTTTTCATTCTCTGAAATGTTATTCATAAAAACTTTTATAACTTTGATGTCCAAATTATTAGCCTTTTCATCTTAGAGACCTTTTCAGCTTCGTAATTTAAAAAAACTTAGTCAAATCCGAAGTTACATTGCTTTTCTTTTGGCTTTACAGTTTTAGATTTTACATTTAAGTCAACAAACTTTTGACTTTTATGCAATGGTTGAGGTATGTATGTTTAGCTTTTGGCTAATTTGATGTGAATACCAAATTTTCCATGCTATTTACTGAAAAGAAGCCACTTCTGAGTTAAACTGTCTTTGCATATTGGTCAAAAGCATGTGGGCATTGGGCTGGTGAGATGGTTCAGTGGTCTAAAGCACCTGCTTAGGCAAGGTCAGGCAACTGCAGAGACCACAGTTCAATCCCCGGCATCACATGCTGTGCCAGCCCCATCCCCAGGGCAGGCTGAGCCAGCCATAATTAAAAAAAAAAAAAAATATGGGCTGTATTTATGGGAATGGGGGTCTGTCATTGACCTATACATGTAACTCCCTGGTCCACACTGGCCAATATCACACTGTCTGTGTCTTTTCTGAGTCTGTTCCTTGTCAATCTCTTTGAGTATGTTTCAGCTGTCTTTGCATCTTTGCCTTTGTCAGATAAATCTTGTTGAAAGATTTCTGTCTAGTAGGAGGCAGTCAATAATGAGGTAAGTATATAGAGTATATTTTACATCTGCTGGGTGATCAGCGTTAGAAGCGCATCCATGTTGGAGCTGACTGCCTGCCGGATCCATCATTGTTACCACTGCCCCCTTACTTCAGCCTCCGAATCATGCTGGTACCACCATCCCTTTAGGTTGGGGGTGGCTCACCAAAAATCATTTCCTCAATGTTTGTTTCCCTCTTGGACTTCAATCTTTCCTTTTTGCTGTTCTACAAAAAGCATCTGTCTCTCTCAGCCTCACCCCCAGCACCCCAGCTTTATCCCATTGCTATAACTACTTGACATTTGTTAGTCTGATGTTGAGAGCTGGAGAAAAGACGGATTCCCTGATGCTTGATCATTATGCAATTCTAGGCAGAATCTGAGCACTGGGCCTGGGTCTGGCAGGGAGTGGAGGCAGTGACACCAACACCTCTGCCCCTCACCCAACTGTATGCTGTGCTGTCACCCATTTCTGCCCACCCCGCCCCAGAAGTGGAGACTGTTGTTTACCTTCTGCTTTTTTTTGTTTTGTTCTGTTTGTTTATTTGTTTCTTCCCCTGGCTGCAACAGGTTTCCATGAACACACTGAGAGGACACTCATTGTTGCCTTGTCACAAAGTAAGGTTTTCATTCTTTCAGGGAGATGTTTCTAGAAGCTTCAGGCTGTGACTGCTGTCTCCTATTCCCAGAAGACATCAGAAAGGAAGCTTTGAATGGTAAAGCAACGAGGACCAGGAAAAGGTTGAAACAAAAGATCTATAACAAAATCAAGTCCATATTTTAAAAACACATGGAGTCTCGTTTGAAGCCAGGCAGGATATGAGAAGGGCAGTTGTAAAGTTCTTACAGAAGGGCAATCTGTCATCCTCAGAACCACTGTCAGAATTCCTCGTAGGGAAGGAACCACTTCGATTTACCATAGGAAAAGACCTTGATAGATGATTCAGTTATGGAAAGATAGACACCTCCCCCATAAGAGAAGAACAAGAGCTCAGTTGCATTGCTAAGTGAATAAAAGAAGTTAATTTCAGCTTGTTTTTTCAAGATTGATGACAGGGAAGAGAAGGGCAGAGAAGCAGATCAACAGTGATTAGGCCACAGCACCGTGTGGGAGATGTGATCAAAAACATATCCTCACAGAGGGAAGACTCTAAAGTACACTTCTGTAGAAAGATGTCTAAAATTCTAATATAAAACAATGGTGTTTTGTGATGTTAATGTCCTCTATTGCCTGAAATCTTTAATGAAATCAACACCACACCTAAGGCTCCAAGGACCAATGGTTTGAGTGGGACATGGGAAATCTTGGAACCCAGGCTAGAGGCTGAATCTCAAGTCTGGATTGATGAAATGTACACCAATGTAAGGGCAAGAGAGGGCCAGGGACGCTACTGTGGTGAATAGAGTCTGGGTAGTAACCCAAGAATGATAGCTGAAACCCCTAAAGAAGAACACTGGACTTTTAACAAGTTGGAGATTCAGGTATCTGAAACAGGGTGATCTCAGCTAACACTTCAGGCTGCAGTCTTTTCTAAAAATATGAAAACTTGGAGCCTATTGTCAGAAATAGGGTAACCCCTGTGAATGGAGTAAGTAGGCTTCTGTTCTGCCAAATAATTTTAAATATTTGCTTTTTAACATAAACATGCACTAAATAATAAGAGCACTGAAAGCTGACTTTAGCCAAATTAGTTGTCTTCACCTCTAACTTTACGAAAGAGGAAGTACTAGGCTAGCTTATTCAAGTCATTTAAAATTATTTTAAAGTATTGTTATATACGTGAACAAGAAAAGTGCAGTTTAAATTATTATAAGAGACTGTCACTGCAGGAAGAGACAATATACAATTTATGAATTGTTGTGTTCCAAATGGAACTGGTCTATTCCAGACAGAAAGCGGAACATTTTTATGATGACCTGGATGAAAATAGAGAGGAAATGAAAATACGGTCTCAGTGGCTCAGGATTATGGCAACCCACAGAACCACTACTCTTAAAAAATGTGTCCGACAAAGATATTGAAGCCCACTGCATGTATCTCTTACAAAAGACAAATTGGGCATGAAATGCCAATTATTTTACACCTGAGACACAAAAGCAAGACATATTACAAACAAGTGTATTTTGGGAGATTCTTTCAAAACAGCTAATCACTAACTTTGGCTCATAGTCTGTTGTATGAACTTCAGCACCAAACACGAGGCAGTTGGAGTTGCTGTCAACAACAGAAGCACTACATAAGAGCCTCGACAATTTTTAAAGAAAACCTCCTGTACATTTATATTGCAGGAACACTTCTTATAAACAAGGGAGAAAATGTCAGTAGGAACTCAAGGTATTATTCTTGGAAATATTCACAATCCCATTGTCTTGTTTCCCTTTTTGGACTCCAAAATATCTCATGCCCTTTACTGAAACTAGCAAAGAGAAATTACACTCCTCTGGATTCCCACACATTTGGCCCGTGTGAAGGTTATAACACCAATGTCAATCCAAGTACATTTGAAAGTGAGAATTTTTAAAATTAATCCTGATAGACTTAATACTTTTGAATGTCTGTCTTGATTTTGTTCCCAGAAGCAGACCCTGACATAAGGATTAGAGTGAAAGAAGTATATTTGGAACATGATCCTAGAAGCTCTGGTAAGGGAAAGGGGGAGTGAGACAAGGAGAAAAAGCCTATAATAAACCATACCTTGCCAAGACACTCACCTTGGACAACTGAGGAAATCCTTACAGGGGGCTGCAAGATGATACAGAGCTCCTCTCTGGGTTATCCCAACTGAGGCGCTATAGATGGCAGGTATGTATTCTCCAATGTTGTTGAGCACTGCCCTCCAGGGACTAAGGAAATTCCTCCATGGGAAAGAGCTGGAAGTGTTTCTCCAAGCAGCTTGGGGAACTTGTAGAGGAGAATGCAGAGAAGAGGAGAGCAGCTCTCACCATGGTGGCATTTAAAACTCTCACAAACAAATCACAGAACTGTAGATTGAAAGGCTGTCCAACCAGCAAGAAAGCAAGTCTTCTGTATAGGTGGTCATCCTGTACCTCACCAGCAAGTGCTTTGATTCCTGTAGGAAGGGAAATTAGAAAGGTATTAGGAATTGTTAGCAGGCTGGGAGTCTAGCTCAGGGATAAAGTATAAGTCTATCATGTGTGAAGGCTTGGGTTCTAATCTCCAATACTGCAAAGTTGTGTCATCCAGTTCCTGTCTGAGCTCATATGACATTCATATAATTGTACCTCAGGAAATGAGCAAAATAGTGGGTAGGGAAATGACTTGTAGAGCAAAAGGTAGCAGAAAAGAAGTGGAATGTGCAGGGTCAAACGTTGCATCATCTGGTTTTGGGTTCATCCCTGAAGACCCTACGCTTCATGGAGAGAAATCACTGGGTTCTGGGAGACCACAGAATTAAGAAGCTTTACAGGCAATTATTTGAGAAACTGTGGCACCATAAGAAGGGCCGCCCTCTTCTCTATTCTGTGCAGAGCACATTTAACCCCACCCCTAAGAGGACTGGTGAAAATCCAGTAGCATTCTGAGAGCCTGAAGGAGAAGGACTTAGAGATCTGAGGGTCGAGGAAGTAGCACCTTGCAAGAGGTTGCTCTTGGCCTCATAAATAACCTACCACTGAGGTGAGGTAAACAAGCTGTGCTCAGAAGGAAGTTAAGGTTAGGACTGCAGCTGGGTAGACAAGCAAAAAGGGCATCAGTGATAGGAGAGAAAAATGAGCTGCTTACTTAATACTGTGTAAATTCTATGTAAATAGTTGTGATATTAGATTTTGGAATAATGATAAGAATACGAAATCTATAATGTATTCGCTTCAGATGTGACTTTTTTTCTACAGTTGGTCAAGTCCATGCATTTAGAACTCTCGGATATGGAGGATCAACTCTAATAATTTTCTTTTATATTGGAAATTATTCTCTTAAGATCACCAAATGTGGACTTTGCATGTAGAAGCAGCTTTAGAATGAGAAGAATTATATATAATTTCAATGTGCACAGTTCCTCAAATTGACCAAACTACTCTTGGTAATTTAATGGCATTTGCAAGTGATTGTCTAAGGCAATGCGTCTGATACAACTGCCCAATAAGAAAGAAAGAAATTAAAGTATAAGAAAGTAAATTAAGGAGTTCTGTGGGAATGAGTTTCCCTCCTTGGTAAAATGGGAAATCAACATAGTTTCCTGTTCTCTGCCTCATGTCACAGTTGAAGATGTGGCCCCTTGAGGTACAGTAGTCATCTAGTGATGACAAAGAAAAACTAGGTGAGCATGGGAGAAAGGATAGATGGACAGAATCTGGGTCAATATTATCTGTGGCCATGAAATTAATAATCTTGGTGCTATGTACTCTTCATGCTACAGTTTTATGAGCATATAAATTCTTCTTTCTGTTTAATCAATTTTTAATAGTGTATTCTGTTACTTGCAGCCAAAAGCCTGTTCTCTGACAGACTCAGAGTTTATAAAGAGATCAGTCAAGCACACTGTCTAAAACTTGGTATCGAATAATTGAAACTGACTGAGTTGTATCACTAACAACAGAAGTATAAATCGGCTTATTTAAGACTGTTCAAAAACTGATTTTCCTTGATTTACTCTCATTTCTCTTGAAATACAAGCTTTATACTGTTCACCATATAGCTGTAGTAATGTAATTTTTACTTTATAGCTATCGGATATATCAAAATATCCACTGATATATTTTAATAGCACAAAAGGATAAAAAATAATTCAAGTTCCAATAGTATAGCAAACCATTATCAGAACTTCTTGTGAGAAATGCTCCCTTTGTGGTAATTCTGTGGGGTACCCAGGATGCTTTGCACTTTATCCCACAATGCTAACGTGCAGGGAAAGCCCACGGCTCTGTTCTACCCACGCCACACTCACACTTTTTCCTACTCCCCGCTCGCGCCGATGGAAGAATTTTCTACCAATATTGCTTGACGGAGAAAGCATCAGGAGACAGGCAGAAAACTCCATTTCGCTCTCTGCTTACTTTTCTTATAACATCTCTGTATGACCATAAATCAAACCAGGTAAATCTTTAACAACACCTTTGCAAAGTTGTATCAAACAAGAAGTAAAGAAATAACTGTTTTCCCTCACTGCCAGGTTGCCCTGTTCCATTGAGAAGACCTTTCAAGACTTTTCCCATATAAGTTATGTCAGGAGGAATCTCAAAATGTATCATCAGATCTGAATTGTGGATGACAAATGGCCCGGGCTTCCCATCATCCCAATGTTGTCAATTTGGCCTTCCTCTTCACTGACTCAGGACAGACAGTGGGACTCCAGACTCGGGCCTGCATTAAGAATCAGATCCAGTAAATGAATTTATTTCTTTTACTATTATCATTGAATCAGGGCGACTTGAGGGGAACAGTGGCTTGGAAGGACATTCCTGGTAATTGCAGATAGAGCTATTTCCTTCCTGTAGTCCCAATAAAAATTTAAAACAAAGAAAAAAAGGAAGAAACGGAAGAAGATGAAAAAGAAGACAGGAGGAGTACACTTCATCTCAGATTTGTAATTCTCCTCCGTGTTTTTGCACCAATCCACCACATTATAAATTCCAGCACTTGCTCATCAGAGCGGGACAGTGTGGAGCCAATGAATTCTCCACCTCCGCCTCCTCACTCTTCTCGGAACCCCCAAGTTCACGCGTGATGTAGGGGCAGTATCTGAGGCTGAGCGCCAAACCCCACCTACAACTAATTCTCTTTTGGAACGCTTCCTTCCTTGTGCGTGGCCCTCACACCTCCTCGCCTTCCTTCTCCGAGAGCTTTGTTAACTTTTCTGTTTGTTTTTTTTTTTTTCTTTTTCCACGCTTAAATAATCCAAAATCTGCTCCTGCATAGTACCTCGCAGAAGAACAGATGCAGTTGGGTGCACCTGGGGACAGCTGCGGCCTGGACTCTCGGCCCCCATCAATTATCACCCTCTCTTACACTCACCCTCCCCTCCGCCACATCACCACCTGTGCTTTGTGTGTTAGTGAGATTCCTTGGGAGAAAATGCGGTGAGTGGCGTGCTGGAGTCTCCCTGATTCCCACATTGTGTGCAGCCTCCCCTTCCAACCCTCCCTTTCAGCGAGCTAATCGTAAATGCAGATACAAAGAGAAGCCTCCAGATAGCGCAGGCTTCAAGCCCAGCCCAGACAAAGATGCAGCCACTGCCAGAACTCAAGCACTATCTGATTTCTGTTTCAGACATGGCTTTGATATTCCTTCAGGCTCACAACTTCCCTTGTCTTCAAGGGCAGGCCCCAGCCCAAGCGGGAGGCGACCCATGTGAGTCTCAGGGCTACCCAGTGGTGCAAGCTTTTTCTGTATAATTACGAAAGCACTGTGCTAAGTAACCTGATCCACGATGTAGTCAGTACTCCTGAGTCTCTGGGATTACTCATTTCCTAACTACACTGGCTGTATTGATTATATTTCAGTGGGCACTGGAAAACAAGGGTAAAGCCAGGCTGCAAACCTCTGGACGGACTCATTCGCCTGCATTAAGAGGCGTGATGCAGCAGCTTTGGAATTCCTTGCTCTGTTTTTCTCCTACTGTGAAAACCAACCTAGATTTACACAGCAGAGAAAGGCAACTAAAAGCAGCCCGAAGAAGCCAAGGGACCGATGACAAGGTGGCATTTGCTTGGAATAAGAGTAGAGTGCAAGAAACCTTTCCTCTTCCCTTTAACTGCTTGGACAAAGTGCAGGAATGAGGATGCATGCAGGCATGAGGGAGATACAGTTTGAGCTGAATAAACTCCATCCTGATCCTCAAGATGTACTGAATGCCTATGTCATATGCTTAGACTATCTTAAGGCAGCTGGTCTCTTAAGTCAAAATACACAGATGGAGCCAAAGTTCTCACAGGATTAGGAAATGTCTTGAAAATACCCGTGGCCACATGAACTCTACGGCCATTGGCAAGGAGATGACTTAAGCCTCTTTGCCCACAAGCTCACAGACTCCGATCACTCCAGTAGACTTCTGGCTCTAGCGGTGTTTTTGCTTCCTTCAAATGCAGTTTCTCTTTGGCCAAGAGTTTCTTTTGCAACAAACAGGACTCCATTTGGGTATAGGCCAGCAATATAGGGTTCAAAGTGCAGACATCATACATAGGTTTTAAGGAAGTTTGATTTTTGTTTAATCTCTGAATTACAACATAGAAAGACTTGTGTCCCCCTCAATTGAGTTTTCTATTGAGAATGTGGTATGGTTTTAAGAGCTGTAGTTGCTCCTGCACTAGAATCTCTGGCGCATCTCTAGACAGGATCAAGCCAAAGATATGTCAAGTCTATAAATGCCAACTTTGATTCATTGCCATTACAAAGTAACCAAGGGATAATAACAACAGCAACAAAAAGAGTGCCATCAATAATTTGAAAACCTGCTCTCTAGCAACCTTTAATATACCACTAGTCAGACAGCTCAGTGGATTAAAGGGCCTGTAAAGAGCAAGCAGGCTCAGAGGCCAGGGGTTTGATCTCTGGGCCTGCCCTGACAGCTCACCCACTGCCCTGGGGTGCGCTGAGGTGACAGACAATTGAGACAGGGCATGGTGGCACAGGCCTGTAATCCCAGCTCTTGGGAGGCTGCAAACAGATGAATCACTATAAGTCCGATCTAGTAGTGAGAACCTGAACATCCTGTAGACCCTTCTCCCTCCACCAATAAAACCATATATATATATATATATATATATATATATATATATATATATATATATAATGGTTTAAATCATATATAAATATATAATTAATCCTTCCTATGTCCAAGAACTGTATTATGGTAGTTTATATAAAATATCTCATTCCTCTCAGCAAAGTGGCATTTTCCTCATCTGTAAGTGAAGAAGTTAAATGTGGAAGCAAAGTATATGGTCTCAAGGCCAGAGTGTTGATAAATATTAGAACCAAAAATGAACTCACATATCCAAAAGCTGGTCGTCTCTATTACTAAACACTTTGCCAAAAAGAAAACAAGGAGTTTGATACACAAGTCAAATAGTTTGGGCCAGTGAGATTGCTAAGCGGACTAAGCACCTGCTTAGGCAAGCACAGGGACCAGGATTTGATCCCCAGCACCACATGCCTCACTGGCCCTACTCTTGGGTGCACTGAGCTAGCTACAGAGACTGGCCACAGAGGTGCACACCTGTAATACCAGCGCTGAGAAGGTGAAAACAGGAGGATCACGATGAGTCCAAGCTATATAGTGAGATCCTGCACCAAGTGCATAATTTTTTTTAAAAAAATTGTTTAATCTCGAGTGTGCTGTTAACAGTGTAAACTATAACAGCAATAACTTCTTCCTCGAAGTAGAAAATATCTATAATAATACTCTCTGGCTCATGAAATTGTCTGCAAGCACTTTTCTATTTTAAATCTCTATTGTAGCAATTAGGTATTATTTGTGTAAGCACTATAGATTTTTATTAAAAGCTATACATGATTATAAAACAGGATTAAGTTGATTTTATAACTCAACAGATCTCAAGCACATTGCATGGTTAAGTTTCTATCATTTACTATGATATTAAGCATTTATTAAATAAAAGTACTATCACTGAATTGGAAATTTAAATTATAACTCAAATACAAAATATTTAGAATGTATGTCTATGTCTGGCAAACATTTCAACTTGTTTCTGTGATATTATGTATAAAATTTATCCTATAAAAATCATAAGTTTCTGTTTTTTAAAAATGAATGCTGATATAAATAGTTATATCTGGTTGGATATAAATAACTATTCATGGGCCAATGAGTTAGCTCAGCAGTCTAAAGCACCTGCTTAGGCAAGTTTAGGCAACCACAGGGACTATGGTTCAATCCCCGGCACCACATGCTGCACCAGCCCCACCCTGAGGGCAGGCTGAGCTGGCCATAACAAAGAAAGAAAGAAAGAAGAAGAAGAAAAAGAAAGAAAGAAAGAAAGAAACTTTAAAGAACTATTCATGTATGTGTATAATTGTGTGTATATTTAAGTATATATATATAAGGGTATAAGCATAATGTTCTGTAAGGCTCATCAAAGTTAATCCTGGTGTAATTTCCCGTACCAAGCTATGTTTTATCACTTTAACGAAAATATTTAGTAAACACCTTTACATGAACAAGGTCTTGCACTAAGTGCTAGCAGATGATAGAAAGATGAACAATAAATTCAATATACATGCTCTCAAGTTATTTACAATGTATCAGGTGCATGGAAATACAATAGATAAACTTAGCTAAGTGACAATGACATAGATGTAACCAAAGTGCTGTGGGTATTACAAATATTATGTATAGACGTAGATGTGACAACGGATAAAATCAAGGATTGTCAAGCTTTATTCCTTACTGAGCCAGAGAGGAAGCATACCCATCTCTATGGACCACACTAGACTCTGACTTTGCAATCTAAGACTTTCACGGATCATGTGTAATTTAAGGAGAGGCAAAGGGACCTGAGAAATTGCTATAGGAGGACCTGGGGAAGGATGATGAAAAGAACGTGCCAGGGCAGGAGGCACAAGCACGCACAGGAGCTGGTGCTCCACCCCCCTTGAGATCAGTTTTCTATGTGACACCTATATTCTCTAAGCCGCATCCCACCCTTATCAAGTCATGAATACAGTTACCGTATTCAAGAACTTGTATTATATTACTCACCTTGAAAAAAATTGGATATCAAAATCTCACACATTGACCTAAATCTTATACATCTTGGGACAGTACATAGAAAGCCATTGGCCAGATGGAGTACTTCAGAACTCCAGAGCTTAGTGTTTCGGGTTAGCTGAAACACCTGAATAGCTAAATGGTGAGCTTTGTGCCCACCTCCTTTCTCCTGCTTGTTACCTATAAGAGTGGGCCCCAAAAGGAAGCTTGTATTTGCTACAATTTGAGAATTAGCAACAAATACAGCAAAGCTATCCAGAAAAGCACTACACAATGAAGAAATTGTTTAGTATTGGTGTTGTTCAGTATGGTACCCTTTGACCCACAAGGATAAGGAATACTTGGAATTTAGGTACTATGACCAAAGAACAGAATGGTAAGTTTATTCTATTTTAGGTCACGTGAACTTAAATAACTATATGTGGCCGTTGTTTACCCTACCGAGCAGTACAAATCCAGATGATAGTTGCCACTGAGACACTAGGTAAAATAATCCAGTAGATAGTAGAAAGAACACATGCTAAATCTCCAGTGGTGGTAGAATTTCAGGGTGAAAGGAAGTTGAAGAGTCATCAAGGAAATTAAGAAAGAAGATGGGTAGAAAAACTCCCAAAAATAGCTGAAGAAAAGCTAGAAAAGGTGGAGGAAGAGCAACTAGTCTTATTTGCAGAGATGTAGCAGGTGAGAAAAAGCAAAGTTGCTGAGAATATTTCCACTGATGGTGGCTCTCAGTGGTCGTGATGACCTTTGATACCTACTGGAATGTGGTGGGGGCATCAGATCACCATGGACTTAAGCCTGAACTAGCAACTAAAATTAAAATCATAATAAAATTAGAGCTATAGCATTGTGCATGAAAATTATCTTAGAAAGAAAATGAAAATGATGTGGAGTCTAACTCAGTCATTGGAAAGAACAAACAGAGGAGGACATTGAAATGACTATCTTGAATTCTAGGATGTTTTCAGTTTTAAGGTGCATCATTAACAGCAGCTATCTTTTATGAGTGGAGAAAGAAAACTGGCATTCCACATGCACACACCAACTCTAACAACGAAACTTTCTACACTCAAGATACTACAAAGGAAAAGCACTGTCCTTTAAAAAAGATAAGTAAACATTTTTCCTATTAGAAGAGAAAACTTCTGCTACATGGGACAGATTCCAATCAGTATTGTCACAAATTCTCCAGGAATTCTGCTAGACAGTCTTGTGCCAACAGGAACTAAAGTAAAAGACAAGAAAGTTGCCAGGAGGAGTAAAAATTTTAGAGGAACAAAGACCAGTGGATAAGAAGTGGGGTTGGTTGAGCC
Source organism: Capromys pilorides (assembly GCA_004027915.1). Lineage (NCBI taxonomy): Eukaryota > Metazoa > Chordata > Mammalia > Rodentia > Capromyidae > Capromys > Capromys pilorides. Next base: position 17,818 of record PVKN010010808.1, read on the forward strand.
GAGTTTCAAAAGCAATGGAAGGGAGCAGGCAAGATATCTCAGTGGACTAAAGCACCTGCTTAGGTGAGTGCAGGGACCAAGCCAGCCACAGAAATGGGGTGTAGTGTTATATGTCTATAATTCCTGTGCTGGGGAGGCTGAAAACAGGAAGATCACTATGAGTCTGAGTGGCATAATGAGACCCTGTAGCAACCAAAATACACTTTAAAAAAGCAGTTCAGGGAGATGTAATACTATATTATAATCAGTGGGGTCAGTTAGGGAAACAAGACCACCATGGAAACAAAAATCACTCTGATCACAAGTGCTTCTGACATAGTCTGCTGTGGCTTGGATGTTGTTACAAAAGCAGCAATGGCCTCCTTTGTCTCTCTTGGCTCTGCTCTGTTGCCCTTCCATGAGATGACACAACACAGTAAGATGCACCTCTACAGCCTTGGACTTCTGGATGCCACAATTTGAAGAAAACTGTCATTTGTAAAGAGCAGTCTCAGATGTTCCAGAAGTACAAGACAGACGAAGGCATAGGCTTGGGTTCACTCTAGTTTCAGGGGAAGGCACTCGAGCTCGGGTACTGGCAATGGCACCAGATGTGGGGCGAAGACCTGCAGTCCATGTTCATCTCTCCATTCCCATGCTGTCCTCACTCCTGCCTTCCTTGCACTTCCAGCCTATGCTACTACACTGAAAACTCTCCCAGTGGACATCAGAATTGTGCCCAGGCTTTCTGTGACAATTGAGAAACAGTCACTTTTATTAAAATGTCATGGGGTCACAGATGAGGGCAGACATTCTTCAAAGAAATTCTCCCTCAGATATCCGTCTTCAGATAGGTGTTTGTCGAACTCCCCCACAAAAGAGGATTATTTGTTTCCTCTTTGCTAATCCCTAGAGACGGACTCTGCCTTGTTTGTTTGCTGCAGGCTCTTATCCAGATGTTGCTTACCCTGAACAGAGAACTGCATTTTCACGGCAAAATGCACCAGCCTGGATGCAGCAGCCTTTGTTCAAGTGTGTACTATATTTGCATCAGCATGTCTGGGTCACTAAGTTTGTCCCAGCAAATGTTTCAACATCTTCTTATTTCTTTCTTCCATTTGTTCTACTCATTTCGAAAATAATAATCATTTTTCTTTGCCCTTTTGTCCAGTTTGCTACTCTTGTCTTGTGTATTTTTTTTAATTAGGGAAATTCAGTGCAACATGTTATGTCTCTGATTTTAAATGTCGACAGTAAAGCTCTCCAAACTCATGATTTCCATGGCAAATGGAACTCAATCTCATTGCCGAGTCACAGAGGCACAAGCATTAACATTTTATGCTATATGACAAAATACTACACTTTTGGAAAGGGCCAGAATTAATGTTACTATGACAACTCCAAATTTCTGACTTTTATGCACGTGAAATTTCAAGGATATGGTTACATTATAACATGAGGTTCATAAAATCCCACTTGGGCATTAAGATATTTATTACACATTCTCCCAGAGACCAATAGAAAGAAAGGGTCACTCCCCTCTCCCTACCGATGTAGATCAGTAAAGTCGATGTAATGTATATGTGCTTGCAAAATGTTATCAAATCGATTAAAATCTTATTTCTTTTTGTAGCTGCTATACTTACAAACACATATATACAATATGCAGCACTGGATATAAATACAAATAAAACATAAAGTGAAAACATATAAAATCTCATAAATATACAGTATCCTGCCTTATCAATATTCATTTATGCATATCTCTGCACTCGTGCATTAATAAAAGCACATATATTGGATTTGAATGTGTGAGGGGTGGGTAGGAAGGCCTGTAATCAAGATATTCAAGCTCTCTTCTTCATGGAGAAAGTATTACATTATCTCTCTCAGCCTATTATGTTTTCTGAAATTTCCAAATGTATGTTTTGGCCTCTTCAACTTTAGTCTTTTGCATTTAAGTAATGAGAAAGTTAAGTGCAATAAATGGATCACTCAAGGGCATTACAAAGAATGTTTTGATCTATTTAGAGCCTTTAACTTCAGAGCAAAGGCCTGGTTCCGTGTGACCTTAGCGAATTCAAATTGTTTTGTTTCACTAACAAGTGAAGCATATATTTCAATAGAATTAATGTACAACTGGCTTCTCAAAAAGACTTCACGGAGGTGGGGGAAGATTTCTAAACTCTTTCAGACATATTTTTAAGGCAACATTTCAGTAAAAAAATCAATTGGTGAAAATTTGAGGCATTAATCTTGAGATTCTCTTTGTGCGTATGTGTGTGTGTGTGTGTGTGTGTGTATGTGTGTGTGCGTGTGTGTGTGTGCATTAGTAATTAGTGATGCATGTGTACATTTTTAGAGAAATTTGTCCTTGAATTCACTGTGTAGCCCAGGTTGGCCTCAGACTCACAGCAATCTTCCTACCTCAGCCTCCTGAGTACCAGAATTACAAGCATGCTCCATCATACCAGGGCTGTGTGTATAGATTTTTTTTTCAAAAATTCAAGGTGCTGGGGCCAGGGAGATAGCTCCACAGCACAAGTGCCTGCCTGGCAAGTGCAAGGTTGTGAGTTTGAACCCTGGTCCTGAAAAAAAAAAGAAAAATTCAAAGTGCTGGTACAGCCTCTTTCAAGAGAGGGACGAACTGTTTTTAAACACTATTCCAATGTCCTTCAGAGAGACAAGGGCTCAGGGTCTTGCACTCTCTTCTTAGTTGGTGATCAATCATATTGGGCTAACCTTAGCAATTAAACTATTTACAGTTTTCTAGCTTACTGTGTCCCTCATGTGTCTTCCTTCTCCATGGCTTTAGTCATTGCTTTGGCAACCATGAGTAAGGCACTAACATTCCTATCAAAGACCAATTGTTTTATGGAGCCAGAATGGATAATGCGGGTATGAGAGCTACCCGCCTCAGTGAACCAATCTTCTGTATAAGCTAGATGTCCTCAGTGGATGAAGATATGTGGGCCTCTGGGTGAATAACTGGGAATTTCTTTTCTCTCTCATTTCTAGGAAAAGACATTTACATGGCACTTTCCACCCTTTCTTTTGAAACAACTGGAGGAATATATTGGAGGCCAGTGGCAGCATAGGACATCAGCAGCCCAACACAGGACCAACCTCAGAATCAGTCTTTGACTTCGTAATGGCTCCCATTCACAGACTGAGTCCTTGTGCAGAACCGAGTGTGGTACCAGATACCTCACAGCTGTACCCACAATAACTCCATAACCATGAGGACTACTTTCCCATTATATGGAAGAGGCAACAATGCAACAGAGGGCTGCTTGCCCTCACACGCCCAGAAAACAAAGGACACACAGTCTGCATCCAGGCTACCTCAAGGAGAACCAGTGCTTTTAGCACAGAGGTTTGGGTGTCCTTGAGACACCCCTACCATCACCCATTCGAGGGTGGAGAGATCATTTGTGAGGGTAAAGCTTCCAGAGCTCCTCTCACTTCCAATGTTGCCTCCTGTATGCCTTATAGTCAAAGTACAGCAGTAAACTTAAATCAGTGAGAAGAGAATATGGAAACACACTTCACCCTGCTTCCGTTTTCATGATACCATTTTTTCTTTATAATTGTATAGGCCCTTTTTTTTATTATTAAGGTAATCTCTCATTTTACGAAATTTGTAACTAGCCATAACAGTCATTCCTGAGAGTTGTGCCATGGTTAACTGACCCCCTTGATCATAATGCCACAGCACTTAGCACTATAACATATTGCTTTCCTGTTTTTTTGATGAACGTTTTTCATGTATTTTATAGTTGCTAATAGAGGATTAGGGAGATAGCTCAGTGGAATAACTGCTTGCCTGGCAAGCACAAGGTCTTGAGTTCAATCCCAGGTACTGAAAAAAAAAAAAAATATATATATATATATATATATATATATATATATATATATATATTTGCTAATAACATTTAATTATAATAAACAATCAACAATATGGTAAGGACTACTCTTGTGTATGTGTGTGTGTGTGTGTGTGTGTGCGCACACACATATTTGTGGTGCTGGGAATCGAACCCAGGAACTTTGCATTGAGTCATATCTTTATTTATTTATTTATAATTTTGAGACAGAGTCTTATTAAGTTGCTAAATTGCCCAGGCTGGGCTAAGATTTGTGGTCCTGCTCCCTCAGCCTCCTGGAGTTCTGAGATTACAACTATATGCCACCATGCTCGCTTGAAGAAATATTTTAAGTTTGATATATGCCTTTCTCATTTCCTTTATATCATATACTTCATCTAGCTTATGTTCTTTCTCACTAGTTCAATAGTTTGTTATATGTAATATTTGACTTATGTACAAGTTATACATTTTATCCATTTTTAACCTATTTCCACCTGTTATAAGGAACACTGAAATGAACATCTTTTGTGTTTTAGATGATCTCTGATATAATAGAGTAGATTACCAGCATAGAATGACTAGGCCAACGGACTGACCCATTTCAGGCTCACTTT
>PVKN010010809.1:0-22349 GCA_004027915.1 Capromys pilorides
GGTCCCTGCCTCCCCACTCACTGTCGTCACGCCCTCAGCAATGTCGCCTGGCAGGAAAGCTGCACATGGCTTCTAATGCCATAGCTGCCCCAGCGATTCTCTCCAGTCTCATCCCCCAGAGCAAAGCCCCTAACGTTGAAACTGGGTCTCAGCGGATAGCAGGGTGGGCATAAACAAGTTCTTCTGTGTGGCAGCAAAGCGACCACGCTCAGGTGCGGAAGCCTTCTGCTGTTTCCCCACGGTCTGATGGGAGGCGTTTCTGGGCTTCCACAAGCATTCCCATCTGAGCAGGGGCCAGACCACATGTCTGTGTCACAGGAACTTGTAAGACAGGCCATTCCTCTCAACTGCCATGCCCAGGGAATGCCTTCCCATGAGTCTAAATGGCACGAACTGATAAATCTCCTGTTATAAAAACAATGTTTTAAGGAGAACCCACCATGACCTCTGGTCTAAGAATCTGGTTTCCAGACCAGCTGTGAAGAATCAAGTTAAAAGCAGCCTCTGATCTGCAGTTTGCTCTGTTCCCTTCCCTAGTACATCCATTATTGTTGTTGTTGTTATTATTATCATTTACATTTTAGGGAAGGTTCTACAGGGTGTTCAGAGTCTCACTACTAGATGGGACTCCCAGAGATCTGTCTATAGCTTCCCAAGAGCTGGGATTAAGGGTGCACACCACCATACCCAGTCTCAATTGCTGTTTCAGCTCGGGGTGGGGCTGGCCCAGCAGGCCCAGGGATTGAAACCCAGCCTCTGCACCTGCTTGCAATCACTTTAATCCAGTGAGCTATCTGGCCAACCCTACTACATCTGTTCTTTTTTTTCTTTTTTACAGAACCAAGGATCAAACTCAGGACCTTGCACTTGCCAGGCAAGAACTTGTGCCCCTAAGCTATCTCTCTGGCCCCTTCTGCATCTGTTCTTGATGTATGAAGCTCTGGGGGAATCTTCCTCCTCAGAGGTGCATAGGGCACAAGCTAGACTCTCCCTTTGATCTCAACTTGCCTTGAAACCTGTGGGACACCAATCCACAAACTGGATTGTATGCTTGGTCTTGATCGTGGCAATAGCAGCATTGACATCCTTGGCAACCACATCTCCACGATAGAGCATGCAGCAGGCCATGTACTTGCCACGGCAAGGGTCGCACTTGACCATCTGATTGGAAGGCTCAAAGCAGGCACTGGTAATATGCGGCACAGAGAGCTGCTCATGGTAGGCTTTCTCGGCTGAGATGATGGGTGAGTAGGTCACCAGGGGGAAGTGGATACGGGGATAGGGCACCAGGTTGGTCTGGAAGTCTGCGAGGTCCACATTGAGGGCACCATTAAAACGCAGGGAGGCAGTAATAGACGACACAACCTGGCCAATGAGTCGGTTGAGGTTGCTGTAGGTAGGGCGTTCGATGTCCAGGTGGCGGTTACAGATATCAAAGATGGCCTCATTGTCCATCATGAAGACACAGTCTGAGTGTTCCAAGGTGGAATCAGTAGTCAAGATGGAGTTATAGGGTTCTACGACTGCTGTGGACACCCGGGGGGAAGGGTAGATAACAAACTCCAACTTGGACTTCTTGCTGTACTCCACAGAAAGTTGCTCCATCAGCAAGGAGGTAAAGCCTGAGCCAGTGCCACCGCCAAAGCTATTGAAGATCAGGAAGCCCTGGAGATCACTGCAATGGTCTGTCTAGAGGAGGAACAAACACTGTTAAGGATGCAGATTACACAAAGCCCTGTCCACAGGGAACTCTTTCCTGTCATGAGTATGTCATAGAAATGAATGCTTCTATGGGGAGCATTCACTCCTACACCACATATCCAATTAACTTAGATAAATTTCCATCAGTACCAGAAGTTCCCTCCTGTCCTCTGCTTCTGCTCTACAGAGCTGACAACATACTACCTAGCGGAGGCTCGATACTCCTCAGAAACAGCTAACAAAGGAAGGCAACTGTGTGCAGTGGCAGGGGTGAGGTGAGAGAGAAAGGGTGAGGAAAGCACAGGACTCACAGTTAGGGAGCCCAGCTTGCTGGTCCATTTTGCTTGGCTACCTACATGCAGGAGAGCAGCAATGGGGGCAGAACACTTCAGTACACCTGAATCCCCAGTCCCACTTTATACTGCAGTCCAGGAGGCTGCCAGGTTTGCCAGCTGTCCTAAATAATACTGGTGTTGCTGTTCCTTGACCTAGAAAAGCACCAGTCTTTACCAGATACACAGCAAATGAAGTCTAAGAAAGGTCTAGCCCTGGGAGGTGCTTTGTTCTATTTGCACTCTTGAGGAGGGGAACAGACTCCCACGCCTCAAGTTCTTCCTGGAATGGGTAGTCTTCAACCTCTGCTTAGCAGCAGAGAGAGCAATAGAGCCATAGTGCCAGCTCCCTGTTGGCCTAACTCTTGTGCCTAGGACGAGGCATCTGTAAAGTGTGAAGTAGTTAAGAGCAGAGCAGAGCCTCTCCCTGCTGGAAGGATCCATGTAGGGCTCTAAGCAGCAAGCTGACCGGCTATAAGGGACGGGTCAAGGCCCAGGAAGTCTTAGATCAAGCAGATGAGGCAAGTAAGGTGGAGCTAGCAGGACAAAAGCCTGAGTTCATGAATTCAGGAAAAAACACATTCTCCAGGCCTCCAACCCTAGATTTTCCTTAAGACATGCCACAGAGTTCCCCCTAGGGGAAGCTGAGTAGACAGACAGGGCAGAGGAGTGATGTGAGGTTCCAGCCACAGGCTGTGCTTCCCCTTCCTGCAGTTCAGGGCCAGCCTGCCAGGCCAGGGAGGGAGGCTAAGATGCAGTGCTGTACTGCAAAGGCCAGCAATTCCTTCCCCCGCTCACCACTTTCCGGATTTGCTCCATCACCACATCGATGATCTCCTTTCCCACAGTGTAGTGGCCACAGGCATAGTTGTTGGCAGCGTCCTCTTTGCCAGATATGAGCTGGTCAGGGTGGAAGAGCTTCCTGTAAGTGCCAGTTCTTACCCCATCTTGAGGGAAGAAAGAGGGGCAAAGGTAAGAGAGACTGGTCTCACTCCTGAAGTGCACGAGGCCTTGAGTCTTTGTTGTTACTCCTGCTTGATACAGTGACAGACACCTAAAGCTCTAGAGGCCATTTCCAAAGCCTGGAGCCACCTGGGACAGAGGGAGAAGTCAGTGGGTGCCTTTAATAGGCCCTTCTGCTAATCAGCGTCACTTGGTTTTGTTAGAGAAGAACCAGAGTGAAGAGAAGACTTCCTTCTCTTTAGGGTAAAAACATGGATTAATGTAAAAATCCCTGTTCACAATCTAAACTCTTAAACGTGTCTTTGGAAATGTGGAAGAAGGGTGCAGTTTTCACAGATGGGAACTGAGAAGCTCCAGATTCAGAAGGAAGCAGCAAAATTATGGGAAGAAACAATAGGTTCACATAAGCTCAATCCTATTAGGCAGCCTCCTCTGCTAGGGTGAGCAGGGACCTGTCAGGAATGTTCCCAGCTCCAGTTCCTTAGCAAAGCTATTCTCAGGAGACTGGGGGAGGGGGAGAACGAAAGGAAGTTGAAACTTTTGGCTCTTCTCCATTCCACTCTAGTCTGGCCTTGACTCAAACATTTGGTATTTTCCCAGCAGCACTGTGTCACAGATTATCCTCCCAGCATAGGAAGTCCCCAGGACCTCTCCTGAAGGCAGCATCTAGACAAAAGCAACACACCTCAGACTGGTGTAGTGCCTGGCAAGAAATATGGGATTCCCACTTACCTATGACTGCAGGTTCCAGGTCCACAAAGACAACCCGTGGCACATGCTTGCCAGAATCAGTTTCAGTGAAAAAGGTGTCAAAGGAGTCATTTCTGGTCCCCAGAGTCTTCTTGTTGAGCATGGTGCCGTCTGGCTGGATGTGGTGCTCCAGGCAGTATAGCTCCCAGCAGGCATTGCCCATCTGCACCCCCGCCTGGCCCACGTGAATGGAGACGCACTCATGCTGGTGGGGATGGAGGGACACACTGTGAGCCAGGTCAGGGCCTGCAAAGTCTTGCCTGGGAGTAGTCTATCCTTCCGCCCCAAAAGCTAAAGCTGAGTGGTACCTGGCTGAAACCCCAAAGACTGGCTTCTGGTTCCAAGCCATCCTACACCTGCAGCCAAAGTACCTCGGGGTCTCATTTCCTTTAGTTACCCAGGACTTAAGAAGAAAGTGAGGAGCTGGGGAGATAGCTCTGTGGCACAAGTGCCTGCCTGGGAAGTACAAGGTCATGAGTTGAAACCCTGGTCCCACCAAAAAAAAGAAGGAAGAAGGAAGAAGGAAGAAGGAAGGAAGGAAGGAAGGAAGGAAGGAAGGAAGGAAGAGGGAGGAGGAGGAGGAGGAGGAGAAGCAGAAGAAGAAGCAGAAAAAGAAGCAGAAGAAGCAGAAGAAGAAGCAGAAGAAGCAGCAGCAGAAGCAGCAGCAGGAGGAGGAGGAGGAGGAGAAAAAGAAGGAGAAGGAGAAGAAGAAGGAGAAGAAAGTGGCTATGCCTAGGACTTCAGGCCAGGGACTAGAGAAAGCCCAAAGCAAACAGCCAAATCCCACTGCACAGTGGCTTGGGAAGACTCAGGGTCCTGATTGCAAGACAGGATTCTCGGGAGCGTGTAGGCTCAGGTACTGGGGCTGAGGTCCACAGCTTGCTCACTGCAGTGACTCCCTGTCTCTTTCCCACTGTGACAGAAGGAGCCCATGTTCAGGCTTGTACATTACTGGAGAAAATAACAACCACAAACTCCAAGCTCAGCTACATGCAGCCCCTACTAGGGAGACATCTGCCCACTCTGGTCACCTGTCACTGTGCAGTGCAGTAGACAGCGTCATCTACACAACTACACTCAAGGTCACGGGGAAGTCAGAAGACCATTTCACCGTGAGTCCTCCTCACTGAGGTCCAGCCTATGGTGGACTGACCCTTCCTGCCTTCTCATCCTTTATCCCTAACCTGCAGTTCAGAGGACATCCGAAAGAGCCGAGCACCTCCCAGTCGCAGGAAGAGCTGTGCACCAGGCCGTAGCCACCGTCTGGCATCTTAGTAACCATCCTCCAAGAGGGCCTCAGAGCGACCTGGAGCACTCTGCATAGACGTGAGCCTCAAGAGATTCCCACGGGATGGGGATCTGCATACACCCAGAGCTCTCCGTTTTCACTGAGGACCCAAGTCCCTGAGCACCAAAGCAAAGAAAAAGGTAGGGCAGAGAACAGCATTTACTCAGCAGGCACGGAGACTTAGAGAAAGCCCTCATCAGGCATAGGGTCAGAGGGCTGACCTCTGGCCTGGGCGCGCTGCCCAAGTCTAAGGCACCGCGGCAAACTCTTCCATCCCGGAGAAGCCCATGCAGTTTCCTAATCCTCGCAAATTCATCTGTGCGGGAGTGTGCCGTCCAGGCAAGGCGGGAACTGCAGTTCTCGGCGGCCGCTCTCGGGTGAGCCCCAGATTCATTCCAGACTCGGAAGACCGCGGAGCCCGTTCCCGGAGCTGAACGCAGCGCCGAGCCCTGCACTACTTTCCACCCCCAGCGCTCTCAGCGTTCAGGACCTTGCTACACACATCTGCCTCGCGTAGAAAAGCGAGGCAGAAAAGCGCACCCACCTTCCCGCACAGCGCACCCTCGCCCTGAACCCCAAATACGCTGGCACCCAGCGCAGCTCACCCTCCTGCCCGCTCAGCCCAGCCTTTCCCTGGAGCCCGGGCTTCCTCCTCCAGGCAGCACCCTCTTCCCGGACCCCTCGAGTGCCCCAGCTCTCTCTCACCATGGCTGCGCCACCAGGCGAGACTCCTCGGAGAGGCGGACCAGCTGCAGCACCGCTCGGGGTCCGGTGGTCGCGCGGCCTGTTTATCCCGGCCACGTAGGGCCAGTTCCCCCGCGGGGTTCAAGCTGATTGGTCCTCAGCGGCGTCCCCCGCCCCATTAGCTCTGTTCTGGGCCGTCCCTTTCCACCTCGCGGCCGCCTGGGCAGTGTGGAGACTTACTCAGCCCGAGGGAGGCCGAGCCTGGAGGGTCTGCGTCTCCCGGTCAGCTTGCTTCTGTGCAGCGGCGGGTGTCGGCTCCGCGAGGGACTCCCCGTCCTCTGCGCCAACAGGCTGGGACTTGGCACCAGCCGCGCCGCGGACCTGGCTGGGGACGGCGCGAACCTCGCAGGGCGGGGCGCACCCGAGCTCAGCAGACGCCAGCGAAGGAGAGACCCGGGGAGAAGCCGGGCACGGGCGCTCTGACTGGGGACACAGTGCCGCTGGGCGAGCGCAGGTATGGGTCCAGTGCTGAAGTCGAATTTACCGCCTTCTCCCGGGGCAACAGCTCAGCTGAGCGGAGTCGGATTCCCAGAAGCGGAGAAGTCGGACGGCCTGAGCGGACTGAAGGGGGCTTGGAGCGGAAAGGCGGAAACGCGGGGTGGGGCCTGAAAGGGCGAGGCTCAGGAGCTCCGTGGAAGCACTGTCCACTGAGGAGCGACGTGGTGAGAGCAGCATCCGAGGTGTAATCCATGACCTTCGTGCATTTTCCCAGGGGCTCCGTGGTACTGATCCAGGCCCAAAGGGTAGACAGACGCCCCTGTTTCCCTCCAAGCTGTCCCTCGCAGATTTCCTTCAAAGTACCTGAGCGTGAGGAACTAGGTCCTCGCTTAGTCAGGAGCCTTAGTTGGTGGTGTTCTGTTTAAATCACGAACCCCTCACTCCACGATGATTGCCTTTGACGTTTCTGTAGCCCATTCCATAGGAACTCAAGGGTTCTGTCACTGCTTTTTGGCTTTCATTTTCTAGTGAATGTGACTGTAGCCAGTTTACTGGAGTCAGGTTTGAAGACTTAATTGATAGACGCAGAGCTGTAATAACTTTGTGTCCATAGAGCTCAGGTGGACTCGATGATACTTGGACATCAGACCAGCTGCCCCTTGTATTTCTGTACCCATTTTCCCACAAGACTCTAGCCATGCTATTCAAGACCATAGTGAAATAGTTTCAGATTCGGTGCTTGTTTAGATGGGATTTACATTTGTCCTCATTTTGTTAATAATATTTCGTTCTCTTTAAATTTGTATTTCAAAATATTTGTCAAAAACTTCTGTTTGCTGTACATTGATTTGTGTCTCCTGCCACCTTCATTCCTTAACTAAAGAAATGAAGAAATTTGACTATGACAGGAAAGCTGTTGGGAAAAAGGTGCCCTCGAGCCCACACAAGACCACACTCATATTAGCTGGCGCGAAAGGAGTGGTTTACTGATGGAAAGCAGCATGTGCCGGGCTGCTCAGGGGACCTGAACAGCAACAATGGCTGGGGAGGCAGGGTCTTTATAGAGCAGGGAATAGGGGAAGATGAGTCATAAAGTGTCCTTAGCTGGGCCATGGTGTTCTGGGCAGGCAGAAATGGGGAAGGGGAGTCATCAAGTGTCCCTGGGTGGGCCAGGGTGTTTTGGGCACAATATAGAGTCCTTGAAGCAAGCTGAAACAAAACGTAAATGAGCAGGGCGCAGTCAGTCAAGGTTGCAGCACAGCTGTGGTTGGTGCGTCCCTTACATCAGAAGTGATACAGGGGAAAGCAGCTGGGTGTCTTAACAGACTACAGTTGGTTGGTTGCCTTTGTGTTTTTGTGGGTGGGGAACATTGTTCCTAAATTGGTTTCCTGCTGCCATTCTAAAGGCCTTGAGCAACAGTCAAGATAAGATGAAAACTTCAGATCAGCTATGAGTAAACTTTAACTCATTGAGAAATGTCTTGGAATCTGGGGAAGACCTTTTAAATTGATTCAAAGATTTGGATACTGGAGAAATGGGGTTGTTGGCAGGATTATACCTGACCATGTGGTTCAAAAGCCTTTAGAAGTGGTCTTGGGAGAGGTTTGGAAATGCCAGCTAGAGAAGCCCTAGAATGCTATAAACCAAGCTAAGTGTGATAGTTGGGCTAGTGCTCAGAAAACGAGAATGCTGATTTAAAAAAACAAAACAAAAAAAACAAAAACAAAAACAAAAAACAGACCAGGCTTAAGAAGTCTCAGTTGGGAACAAAGACTCCATTATCAGTTGAGCTTTTGACCATGTGTGTTATGCTGTGGCAGAAAAACTTGTCTACATTTTGCTCATGTGCTGAGACTTTGAGGGAGACTTGAGATTAAGGGCTTAATTAATCTGGTGGAGGAAATTTCAGGGCAGCCTAATGTTGAAGCTGTGGCCTATGTACTGGTGAGGGCTTTCAGACAGCTCCACTGTGAGAGTCAAGAGTAAATAGCATAGCTGAGTGATTTTTAGTTTTGAGTTTCACAAGAATGGAAACTCCTGTAAAATGAGGACCTGTAAAGTTGGAGCAAAGGAGAGCTTGGTTGCTGAAAAGATGAGCATAAAAAGGGAACCAACTTTTTTGGACCAGGAAAAATACCATAAGGATTTGTGACAAAATTCAAATGCAAATGTTAAAGACTTTGCTCTGAGAATAGAGCCCCAGGGCACCACATTCCAGAATGGTGGATGCCTGAGGAACTTGTCCTTAGGATTCCATTCATAGTGATCAGCAATCCAGATGCTTGGAGGCCCCTACAGCCATGATTCAAGGAGGAGGTTAGTTGCTGCAGGGTCTGGTATCAGAATTTGGCATTGTTTATGTGGTGATGGTGTTATAGGCATGCAAAATGCCTATAACACAACAAGAGTTGTGAGGTCAGGGAGGATTCCACTCAGATTTCAGGAGAAGGCCTGGGAGGCCAGGCAGTGTTCCCCCGAGAGGGTGATACATGAAGCTATGAATGTGAAGCAGACAGCTCAGTGGGGACCTTGGAATGTCAGAGAAGCCAGAAATGTGGAATGTGTAAGGGAAGCCGCAAGGACTAAGCAAAGCCATCCCAGCAGAGGAAACTGTGAATACTTCAGCCACCAGCCATGCCACAGAGGCAGGGCCATCCAAGCAATGTGGAGTTCACATCTTATTCTGGGTGCTAGACACAAAACTACAGAATTTGAAATTTGCTCTGCTGGGCTTCAGTCTTGTTATGGTCCCATTCCTTACGTCCCTCCATATCCCCCTTTTAGAATGGGAATATTTACCCTGTTGCATGTTGGCAGTGTTTAACTTTCCTTTTACTATTTATAAGGATTCATGCCAAAAATTTGCCTGAAGTCTCAAAGAATTCTTTAGACTTGGGCTGTTCAGCAGCGATGACACTGTTAGGACTTTGGCACCTCTTAGAGATGGGCTAAATGCATTTTGCATTAAGAGAGCACCTGAGTGTTTGAAGGCCATGGGTAGAGTGTTATGGTTTACATGTCCCTCAAGAGTTTCAGGTACTCATGGGTGGGGCCTTCAGAAGGTGATTTATGAAACTGTGGAATTTTACAGCTGACTTGCTGTCTGGACATGCAGTCTGGTTGGAAGAAGTGGTTCACTGGGGACATGGCCTGGAAAAGTTCATTTCCCTCTCTAGCTCTTCCCTTCATCTCTGTCTCTGTTTCCTGGAGGCCGTGACATGGGCTTTTCTCTGCCCGGGTGCTTCTGCTGTGCCATCCACCATGCAAGAACCAAGGCTTCTGAAAAGTGAGCCCTAAGAAACTTGTCCTTTAAGCTCTGGGTGTCAGGTACTATGTCACAGCCACAGGAGAGGTAACTGAGACATCATGTATAACTCTGTCTACTGTATATCTGCAGCAAAATACCATCTACATTTTAATTGACTTCATGTAAATTTGGTGGACATGTCTACCATTGAATTTTGTATTTTGACATTTAGGGTCTGGAGGTGTAGCTCAGTGGTAGAATGTGCACTTAATGTGCAGTAGGCCCTGGGTTCAATCCTCAGCACTACCAGAATAATAAATAAATTTTGATACATAGACAGGTATTTTAGGAATTCAACTGCCTAAACAAGAAAACATTGCTCACAACTGAAAGGTTGGTAAGGTTAACATCTTTATTCCCCAATCTGGCAAAGACTCCCTGATCAAGTATGCACTAATGTGTTGTCTGTGTGGTTCCATGTATCTGTTTTCATTGTTTTTGTCAAACAGCACTGGAAAAGAGTGTGATCCCTATTTTAATTTGTGACTCCTATTCCTGGATCAGAAATACATGATCTCTAACTACGTTTTCAAAACTATGCATCAACTACACTTAACTAGTCCAATTTAAATGATATAGGATCTAGCAGAGTTCATTTTTATGTTCCCTTAACTATTTATACTCAACAGTTAAGATACAAGAAGTATTGAGCCAGGCATGAAGGATAAAGATATTTTTACCCACATTTATGAGGCATGGATTTAATTTTTAAATATATGCATATGGGCTTAGGAGATAATAGAAATGAAATGTCATCCTGATTTTAAAGATGATCTGTAGGAAAGTGGGCTTTGTACAGAACCATTGGTTAATTTTATTTATTTATTTTTTGTGGCACTGGGGATTAAACCCAGGGATTTGTAGTGCCTTATATCCCTATCCCTGCCTTTTTCCTTCCCCCTAAATCTTGAGGCACAGTCTTTCCCAATTTTCCCAGCCAGGCTGGGCATGAACTTGCAATTCTTTTGACTTAGCACCCAGAGTGCTAGGATTATAGGTATATACCACCATGCTGAACTGGTTATGTTATTTTTTTTTAGTTATTATTATTATTTTTTTTTATACAGTTCAGGCTGGCCTTGAGCTCACTTTTGTAGGCTAGGCTGGTCTCGAACTCACATCGATCCTCCTGCCTTAGCCTACCAAGTGCTGGGATTACAGGTGTATGCCACCACGCCCAACATGAGCTGGTTATATTCTTTTAAAACATCTTTTAAATTTTTTTTTATTTTTATTTTTTGTATTTAGCACAGGGTCTACAGGGTCTCACTACACAGATCAGACTTGTAGTGATCCTCCTGTTTTTCAGCCTCCCAAGCACTGGGATTACAGGCGTGCACTACCACTTCCAGTCTCATTCATTGTCTCAGCTTGCCCCAGGGCAGGGCTGGCAGGGCAGGCCAGGATCAAACCCCACCCCTACATCTGCCCAAGCAGGCGCTTTAATCCACTGAGCTATTTGGCTAGCCTGAAAAAATCTTTTTACTTGGCTATGGATGAGAATAGCTCACTGGTGGAGGGCTGGCCTATCATGTGTGAAACCCTGGGTTTGATCCTCAGCACTACAAAAATAAATCAAATTTTATTGTGAAATTATAACATTCAGAAAATAAATGTGCAACACATATAGAGTTCAAACACATATTTATTATAGGACTACCACCAACATATATTTAAAAAAAAAGACATTAGCAGCGTTTATAGGAGCCCGCTTCTGATCCTCTCCAAATCATGATCCCTACTGATCAGTTTGTCAGTTACTTTGTTAGCCTATTTGCCCATTCTGGTGACAGGCAGCACCGTCTGTCCCAGTGGTAGTAAACCTGCTAGAGCTATCAGTGATATGAACAGCCCACTTGGGCGCGTGTGCCATAGGCTCCTCACCCCTGATCTAGCCAATAAATTCTCCCATTTTGTTCTGCTCCATGAGTGTCATTGCTATTTCTTGCTGCTCTGTACGTGTATAGAACTCTCGGGAGGCATTTGGAGTCACTGTTGACTTGGGAGTCACTATTGGCAACTGGGCTTTTACATTCAGCTATATCGCAGTCCTTTTTAATTTTGAGACAGCATCTTACTAAATTTTCCAGGTTGGAGTCAAACTTGGGATCACCTACCTTAACCTCCCAGATACTTGGGATTATAGAAATGTATCATCATACCCAGTTACTATCGGCTTTTTTATTTGGGGAAATTTGCCATCTTTTCAGTATTAAGAATCGACAAATTATTTTATTAAAGACCTTGGTAAGTATTTTATGCTGTTTAGACTGAGAGGCAAATTTGAGGTCTTATGTGGATATCCATATCCAGTTAAAAATTTAAAAACGCGGTATGCAAATGTAGCTTAATAGTAGTACAATTGCCGAGCATGCAGGTAGGTTCAATACCCAGTAGTGCAAAAATGAAACCAAACAAAACCCGCAAAACCATTCTCAGCTCACAGAGTTCCCGAGGTTTAAGACATCAAGCTCTGGATGAATGGATTTGGCCCAGGGGCTATAATTTTCTGGCCCCATGAATTTTTTAAAAATTTCTTTGAGTAATGGTATGTAAGATTTTGTGTTATTGTCTTGCGTTTCCATTATGATACCTGGTTTCTAGCTTTCTAACTTTAGCTGGGCTCAATCTGTTATTAAAACTTTCCACTGAATTAATTTTGATGATTGTATTTTTTTATTTTTAATATTTTTAAAAGCAGGGTCTTGTTATGATGTCCAGGCTGGCCTTGAACTTCTTGATTCAAGTGATCCTTTTGCCTTCCAAGTAGGTAGAACTATGGTGGTTATAGACCTTTTTAAAGTTTTAGGATGCACTTTTAGTTTTCAGATGTCTAGGTGTCTGCTGAAATCCCCCAAATTATGTATCTCTTTAAACACAGTAAGCAGTTATTCCAAGGGCAATTTTTGCTAGCTCTCATATATCTAGCTTCTGTGGGTCTGTTTGTGTTGCCTGTGCTCTTTTGCTAGTTTTTGCTGTCTTATCTCCTGTCCTGCTTACACTTGTTATGTTCAGGATATTGCATTAGTAAAATTATTCATAGAGATATTTGAAGCTTAGGATGATGATATTTTCCTCTGGAAAGGGCTTTTATTATGTCAAGGGTTAGGGAAACTTGCTCTGAGATTGCCTGTTTAATAGCAAGGTTAAGATGATTGGGAGCTAAGCTACAGTCTCCTGGGAGAACTTTCTCTTTCCTAGTTCCCTTATTCACCTTTTTCTTAGATGCTTGGGATTTTATGGCTTCCACCCAAAGTGAAGGACATCATCGGGTCTTACACCATTTGATGCATCCTATCTTCTGCCTCTGGAAAGTTGAATTCACTGATCTTGGCGCTGGTGGTAAGGTTCACTGGTAAAGCAAAATCCTCAGTATGTGTGAGGCCCGAGGTTCAGTCCCCTGCTCATGCCCATGTATCATTGATAGTCTCTGAACAGCTCTAGGACTGGTGCATGCACTCAGGAAACAGTGTCCCTTCACAGAAAGCTCACTTCCCAGATCTTCTATCTCCACAGGAATCCAGTGCCAGTAATCCTTCAAGCACATACGGGCTCACCATTACCTTTAACAGATGTATTTTAGCCTTTTGATTTTTTTTTTTGTTTGTTTTCTTTTTGTGGGACCAGGGTTCAAACTCATGACCTTGCACTTGCCAGACAGGCACTTGTGCCACGGAGCTATCTCCCCAGCCCCTAGCCTTTTGATTTTTAAAAACATTACTGAAAAGAATTTCAGTTTTTAAGTTTAGCTTTTGGACTCCTTTGGCATTGTCCAGTTATCTGCTCCTGGATAAGCAGATATCTGATCTTGCTACAGATTCAGCACAGGTGGAACCTGAGCCTTGCTGACATATTGTCTTCATTTTAGACAATCACTGAAGAACTGTAGGTCTTGCTACTCAACATCTGCCTGGGTACATGCCACCTGGGGACTTGGGTGCTTTCCCACCTTTCTCTGTATCCGCTTCTATTTGGCACGGCATACTCTTGTTATCGACTGTAACTGTAGAAAAGCCTATGATGGTGTCACCTGCTGGACTAGCCTGAGTGCCTCTAGACACCATCCCTGGAAGTCAAGCAGATTATAAAAATCTGTTTCCAGTCTGACTGGTTGCCCTTACTAGGAGACTGGTCCACACCGTCTACCATCACCCGTAGTCCTCCTGAGCAGTGATCTTACCCTTACTCAAGTAGCCGCAAACATGACATGGTAATACTATGTAAAATGTCAGTATACCACTATCTATCTTGGAAGCTACATTTTAAAAAGATAGTATGTATGGGCCTTAGCAGAAATCAACTGACTTCCACGGTAGGAGCTGTGAGGTTTTTATGTTTGATTTTTTGGTAGTGGGCATTGATTTCAGTCAGCCTCGTGCATGCTAAGCAGGAGCCTGAGCACTGAGCTCCACGTCAGCCAGCCAGAACTGCTGATCTCCCCTCAGGCAGCAAGTGTGAGCCCTCTCTCTCATGGTGGCAGAGAGCAGCTCATGAGTATTTGCTGCAAACCTGTTGTGTGCGACAGGGCTGAAATGATGACAGCCCCCGCATCTCTAGTAGATACTCAGTCGCCTGTCAGTTAGTGGATGGACAAGCTAAACCCTAAGATTCAGATTCAGCTTGCCTCTGCTTTTTAATTTATATAATCTTTTCTAGGGTATACAGTGTTGCATGTCACGAAGGAAACAAAGACCCAAAAACAAAAAAAAAAAGAAAATTTGGAGTGCTTTACTAGCTGAGCTCAGTGGTGACACTCTCCCAGCAAAACTGAAGAGAATGCACACTAAGCGATTACAAGATGGGGTGTTTGAGGCTAAGACCACAAGTTAGGTGGGGGGAGGAAGAGGAAATGTTGCAGGGCCCGGAGTTGCCTTTTTGCTCTTATAATCAGGAAGGACACTTGGCACCATGGTTGGGGAGGAAGAGGAGATGTTGCAGGGCCTGGGAGTTGCCTTTTGTTCTTGTAATCAGGAAAGACATTTGTCACTAGGCATGCCTGCAGTTAGGGAGAACATCTGCAACCATGGTTGGAGTTCATAGTGAGAACAAGGTT
Organism: Capromys pilorides; assembly: GCA_004027915.1. NCBI lineage: Eukaryota > Metazoa > Chordata > Mammalia > Rodentia > Capromyidae > Capromys > Capromys pilorides. The sequence continues at coordinate 14,578 of PVKN010010809.1, forward strand.
TTATAATATGACAGTCACATAGTTTGTTACAGAGAGGTAGCCGAAAGGTAAAAGACAGAGTTCATTCTGGGGTAGGAGGGCTTATGTCAACTAGGGCAGGGGTTAAGTCAATTCAGTGCTGGGACTCCTGGGGTCGCATCCTGCCTCTAAAAGGCCTAGCACATTCCATGGTTTATGGCTGGGCCGGGTGAGCCAGAGGACAAGCAGCTGCTAAAATGCTGGCATAGTATAAGGTAGTCACTCAAGTTAGCTTGTAACATTCAGGACTCTAATTTCCACAGTTTAATTGCCTTTATGTGTGAAAAAACAGAATACTAACACAACGTTTTGATTCCTGGGACAATGGCAATTCTCAAAAAAAGGAAACACAAATGACTAGTAAGTAGCTAAACATTTCATCAAAAATAAAATGTAGGGGGACCAGGGAGATAGCTCAGTGGCACAAGTGCCTGCCTGGCAAGCACAAGGTCCTGAGTTCCATCCCCACTTCCGCAAATAAATAAATAAATACATAAAAATAAAACAACCCCGGTCCCACCAAAAAAAAAGGGGATCCATCAGTCTCACTGCGAATTAGTTCTGAGGGAGAAATAGCTGCAGGAATGAGAAAGATGGACAAAAAGACAAAAGCTGAGTAGGTGCTTGCTGGTCTGCCACAGGGACAAGACCAACAACACAAAACAGAGCGATCCTTTATTTATACTTCTGCAAAGTTTGTAACGCATGACACAAGGTTGCCTAGCAACTAATAGCTGACCTTAACCAAACAAGATGTTTATCTCAGGAATGAGATAGCTTGTTTGCTTTATGCACTGAGGCCCAGTCCCACCTACACACATTTGATCAATTTCCTAACTTCCTGAGGCTCCCAACAATAAAATAAATGCAAATAAAAACAATGAGATAGGATTTTTTTCTTTTTTTTTTTTCTTTTTTTTTTTTTTTTTTTGCGGGACCGGGGTTCGAACTCACAATCTTTGCACTTGCCAGACAGGCACTTGTGCCACGGAGCTATCTCCCCAGCCCCTGAGATAGGATTTTTTATAGAAAGTAGCAAAAATATTTTTTTGTGGTCATGAATACCCAGTGTTAATAAGGATTCAGAACATGAGTGGATGTACATTTTAATATAAGGTAGAATATTCTATCACTTTATCAGAAATTAAGGACAACCTAGTTAGGGATGGTGGTTTATTTAAATAAATTGCAGTACCTGATGTAACAATGTTGCACATGGTTGGACAGCTACTGACATGGGAAGATGTTTACCGTAATTTTTTAAAAAACTAAAAGAACTGTATTGTTTATCTAAAATACTATACCTTTATATATGCATATAGAAAAATATCAAGGATATCTATGATACTGCCATCAGCAGTTTTTTTTTTTTTTTTTTGTACAGGGTCCAGAAGTTCAGACTCATAGTTATCCTCCTGTCTCAAGTCTCCACAGTCCTGGGGTTACAGGCATGTCCCAGCACACCCACTTTTGAAGCCCACATGGTGAGCTTGGGGTTCTGGGACCAGCATGGCATGTGGTACCAGGGATCAAACTCAGGTCCTTGTGCTTGCCAGGCAGGCACTTACATCACTGAGCTATCTCCTCAACCCCAGCAATTTCTGTTAAACAATAATTCAATTTTCATTTTTAGTTTAGTTTCTATGAACATATTCTATTTCTGGAATTTAAACAGTAAAGAGAAAGCAAAATTTAAGAAATTTTAATTTAAGAAATTCTTAGTGTGGGTTTTGGTGTGATATTAGGAGTCCTATGCTCCTAGCAACATCTGTTTGGTTTGGTCCCCCTGACTGGAGTATGTAATTTTCCTTTGCTTTCCCCTGAACAAATACCATTAAAATTTATGTTTGGCAAAAAAAACCTCAGTTCTCTAAGTTTCTGCTGGAGCTTCTTAAGGCTCGGGCTGGGGAAGAAAGCCACCTTCCTGGGCAGGTGGGTTGGCTGCAAAAGTGACATAGGATGTTGGGGGACTCACTGGCAGTGGGCACACCTTAGGGATCCCCAGCCTGGTTGATGAAGGGACAGATTTTGTTGATGAAAGCAAAGGTGTCTGAGAGCTCTTCCAGAAGCAGATCTTAAAGGAAAACAAGCTTTCCTAGCCTTGAGCAACCCTTCTTGGTCAAACTGTTTCCTTCCCTGTGATTGTAACTCCTAGTCCTGGGACAGATAATATTGGCAACTAAGAGCCGTAAAAAAGTCTATGCTACTGTTTTCGTGAGATTCATAAGGCCCTGTCTTCTTTCAAGGCTAAGTGATTGATTGCTGTGTCTCACTTCTGTATCCTTGCTTGCACCTCCCCACCCCAGCTTCTCTCCATTAGAAAGGCCCACTACTCCCTTAGCATAATCCATAAAAATCAGAGCCTTTCCTTTAGGCCTCACTCAACCAATTTGGACATTGTAAGGTCAAGCTGACTGGTCGTACTTAAAACTCAAGAAATCCTCATTTTCCCCATTGGTCTTTTTTATCTCTTGGATTCTGCAACATGCAGGGGCAGGAACTTGCCCAGTGGATCCAGGTCCTGGGGACAGCATGGTGGCCAGGTCCAGCGCATGAGAGAGGCCAGGCCCTGACAACACCAATTCTGACTGGGAACCAGCAATGGCAGCATCTTGAGCTTTTTTTGAAAATGACACTTCGCCACTTAACCACCCACTCCCTCTATAGCTACTACCACCAAAGGAGGTCTCCCATCCCTGCAGGGAGCTCCATGCCCTGCCCTGGAATTGGGAGGGGCCCGGCCTTCCACCTCAGGATAGAGCATACCCTGACGATTTACTTGAGCCAGCACTTACTGGTGATTTAGTACCTACCAGTCTCTGCCCTCAAGAATTTAATAGTGTGGTAGAGAGGATCAGACACATGAGATGATCACTCAGTCACTTGAGGACTTTGTCAGAGAGAAATAAACACAAGACCCAAGAGGGACAGAAATGTGGGAAATGAAGAAGGATTTTGTAGGCAGGGGAAACAGCTTGAACAGTATGAATATCAGAGAGTACAAGTAGGGGCCAGAGATACAGCTCAGGGTAATAAGTACCTGCCTGGCAAGCACAAGGTCTTGAGTTGAATCCCTGGTACCAAAAAGAAAGAAAGCAAAAGCAGTCATGATAATGATAAAAACAATTTCAAGAAATTTCATATCCTACCACTTTCAATTGTTTGCATGACAACTCTATTGTTACATCTGTTACAAATATGCCAAATTACACAATATGTCCAAATCCACTGTACTACTAAGGAATGGAAATGATTAGGAAGTGGGGGTACTTCAGGGAAAAGAATAACTCTCTGCCCCATACATATATAACAAGGTTGGGTTTGACAAGAGCTAAAAAGGAGGAAAGGATGTCAACCTTGGAAAGAAAATTAGGGGATTACCTGAGAAGGCACCTGAGGTATGAAAGATGATTCATGTGCCTGCCCTACTTGCCTTAGTGGATTGGCCCATTGGCATTACCTGGAATTCACTATGCTGACACTACCCAGGAAGTCATCCTAGGAGGAAGATAATGTCTTCTGGACATGTTGAGCTTGGTACACAGAACTGGAGATTCCTAATAGGCTGAAGACTACAAATCTGAAGGGGAAAGATCAGAAGTGGAGACAGAAGTCTGAGATACAGATCTGGGAGAGCTTAGTGTACGGGTGCTGCCACTGCATCTGTAAGGCAGCCCTGTGATATGCTTTGTGGATTTTCAGCCCCCTGGTCTGGCCAACAGTCCTACTGGGTCAGCGTGGCTGTTACCACCGTGTGCAGACAGAGCAGGTAGTGGAAGCTCAGAGGCAAGGTAACTTCAAGAGATACAGTAAGTGTTTGAGCCACTTATTTTAGGGAAGAGGAATGTATACATGAGTAGCTCCAAAACCAAAAAGTTCCAAAAGGAACACAGAAATGACCTCTTTTCTCCAGAAAGTGGCCAAACCCATCAAGGACAGTTTTCCAGCACCTCCATAAGGAGGAGTCAACAGAGCCTTAATTCTGTTTTCAGATTCACTAGAGGCAGTCTCTTATCCTTAAAGATTCTTCAACTGAACGAACAGAGAAAAAGAAGGCTTCCTCTTCAATAAAATTCTCCAGAGATGCCTGGGAGTCTAAACAATTCATTCTGTGCATGGCTTCTGGGTGCCTGAGTGTGTCGCCCACCCTGGCTCCTCATTTTTTCTTGAGGCCTCTTCCAGAAGCCCAGGGAATTCAGAGGGCTGAACGAGAGTAGCCCTTCCACATGGCTGGACACAGGAGGGACAGAAGACAGAGCTCTGTGTATGGTGCTGAAGTTCTTTAAGCACAGCTGCAAAGCCACTTTAAACACTATGTAAGAAGTCTCTTTTTCACATAGATGTTTATATCTGAATCACCTACATGACAAAAAGTCTTTACTGAAACAAACCAGGAAAAAAACAAACAAAAAAGTTCTTTCTTTACTTCTTTCCTTATTATTGAACCCAGGGGCATTGCGCTAACTTACATCTACTGCCCTTCTGTTATGTTCTGTTCATTTTCTTTAATTGATTGGCTGGAAACAGAGTATTACAAAGTTGTTGAGTTGCCCAGGTTGGGCTCAAATGAGCTGTCCTGCTTCTCAACTTCCCAGAATGCTGGAATTGCAGGCGTGTGTCAGCACACTCAACTTAAATATTCTTTTTGTAATCCTCACTGAAAACTACATGGCTTCAGGAGAGAAAACATGTTAATCTCTGCTCAAACCCTAACCTGGACAGTTCCATAACTGGGAGATTGGAGAATACTGACTCCTTAGCAGTGCAGAGATCACAGGTTATACTTGTTTTTATTCTATGTGCTGAGTGTGTGGAGAGGGAAATGAGGGAGGAGATAGAGACTACGAAGCCTTTCCTCTGGTATTCTAGGCACAATCACAAAGTCTGTTCTCACTGAGAAAGACAGTAGCAGAGGAAGAGAGCTGTGTGCAAACGCTTCGGAAATCAAACAGCCTGGATTGCACAGCCCCACACCCAGGAAAGGATGGTTTTATGCTAAGTTGACAGAATCCTTTTCTAACCAAGGCCTGTGAATAAGATTAAAGGTGAAAATGCTGAGGCTGCCTTTTGTCTAAAACACCCATTTAGATGACACCCATTTAGCACAGTTCGTAGTAACCTCCAATTTCAGTTAGTTTAATGAATAGTTTGACTTTTGTTGAAAATAGTACAGTGGGGCTCCTTGGCCATCTGTCTCTCAGAGGAACTGACCCTGTCACTGAAGCCCCAGCCAATCTGCTTAGTCTGAGTGGGGAAACTTAGCAAAATCTGAATCTCCGAAGAAACCTACAAATGAAGGCAGTGAATGGTGCCATGGGCCAGGCCACCTTTCTGTGTAGGCAGGGAATGGGGCTCTGTTCCTTCAGGTACCCAGGATTCCCAGGATACCCCCTGGGTGCGTTTGGGCATAAGACAGTGATGGTCCTGAGGAAGAAGGTGAAATGTATGTGTGGGGCGTTCAAAGGGCAGGTGGTAGTTCTGGGAGTGGATAGGACAGGTAGAATCCTCCTCTGTGTGTGTTGAATTCCTGCTGTAGGAACCGGCCTTGGCAGACACCATGCGGTGCTCCAGGAGGAGCTGGTTCGTAACCTTTGCAGGCATCGTGCTCCTGTGGCTCTTCGTCACTTTGCAGATCCCCAAGGAGACTGAAGATGGCCAACACCTGATAACTAAGAAAGGCCAAGTAGTAACCTTGCTCAAGTTGGGGCTTGGGGTGCAGGGTGGGAATGGTGAGGACAGAGGATTCCCAGGGTACCCTCGCTGTGCTTCTTCCTGTGCGTTTCTACCTGAGAGGCAGGAATGGGGCTCCTGAGGAAGCTGCATTCACTCATGTGTGTTATGGTGCAGTGGGGAGCAGGTGCTGTGTGGGTCCTGGGTCCTGGGCATCTTGAGGACAGGCTGAAGTCGCTCCAGGAAGAGGGACCTGTTCCCCTCTTTTCCCTTTGAAGCTTATAGAGGCCACTGGAGGACAAATGCTGTTGTCTTCACAGAAGGACTTCTGTGTTTTGCTTTTGTTGATGCCCCAGGAGACCAATTATGGCAGTAAGAAGAACTCTGGAAGACTAGCACACTATCACCCTCACATATACAGAGAGAAGAAAGCCAGAAGAGAAGAGTAAATACCAAGGAGCCGGTGGAATGGGCCGTCCTAGGGGAAATAAGGACATCAAGAGAGGTAAGGCAGCTAGATGTAAGGACACACACCTGGAATCCCAGCTACTTGGGAGGCAGAGGCAGGATGATCACAAATTCAAGACTACCCTGGGCAATTTAGTGAGACTGTCTCAGAATAAAAAGCTCTGGGGATGGAGCTCAGTGGTAGAGCACCACTGGATTCAATTTGTAGTGCTAGAAGGAAGGGGGGGGGGTGGAAAGGAGGGAGAGAGGGAGGGAGAGAGGGAGGGAGGGAGAGAGAATATGAATTAGAATCAGAGCTAGGGATTGAGGAGAGGGTAGATGGGTGAGTGAGGCAGTAAGGGGGAAAGATGGCAGCAGATTGTGAACTCCAGGTCATCCTGAGCTGCACAGTGAGATCCTGTCTCAAACTAACCAATGTAAGTGTTTAAAATGGGCTAGCCAAACAGCTCAGCAAACTAAAGTGCCTGCTTAGGCAGAGCTCAGCGGCCGGGGAGGCAGACCTCAGCGGCCAGGGTTCAGTCCCCAGCATGCAGTGCTAAGACTGGGGGTGGCGCACCTGTAATCCCAGTGCTTGGGAGGCTGAAAACAGGAAAACCACTAAGAGTCCCATCTGTGTAGTGAGACTCTATAGATCCTGTAGACCTTACACTAAATACATTTAAAACAGTGCTTAAAATGAAAATTAAAAGAAAAGTCAGAACTGCACCTCAGACTACTTCTATTTAGCAGACAAATCACCCCCTAAAACATTAACATATTAGGGTTTGAGGAAGAAGACAGGAGGATAAGGAAGTCAATTATTATAACAAGGTGGAATCAATATGTTAATCATGTATTATAAAATATTACTGAACCGTACATGTTTTCTTTTATCTGCAAGATTATACATGTTTATGTTGGGCAACCAACAAGGGACAGGACTCTATGTAACTTTATATTTCAATTTGCAATTATGATTAACTCCTAGGAATGGATGAATATGCAGCTTTGTGATATTTAAATGGGAAGGAAAAAGAAAGTATTAAAGTGAAAGTTTGCCTACATGCACATTTAGGTAGAACAGTTCAAAGAGTCAATAAATAAATGCATAACATGAAAAAAGGTAGATTTGGGGCCAAAGATGCCCACCCCCCAGCCAGTATACTTCATTGTCAGCTGCTTAGCTAATAGTTGAGGTTATAGTTCCTGTAACAAGAAAAACACTGAGTTACCATTTAAAAATAGCATTTAGCCATCACTCCATTCTGCTGGGGTAGGGGTGGGAGTCCCCAGGTTAAGAGTTTCATCTTAGGCTACAGCTTCTCCAGATACAACCTGCAGTCCTTTTAGTGTCAGAAGCAGGGTCACTCAGATGGATTCCTGGGACCTCCCCTCCTCCCTGTCAGTGAGCCTTCCCCACGCCAGTTGCCTTATCCTGCAACAAATGAAGTGCCTACTGTGTGTCGAGTACTGTGCAGGCCTTGTGGGTAAGTGATGGACAAAGGGACGTACACAGTTCCTGTCCTCAGGAAGCACACTTCAGGGGCAGGGTGGGGAGAGGCCGTAGGAGCCTCCCAGTCGCATACCGTTTCAAGGCTCTCCAAAGCAGAAGTGGGAGGTTTAAGGAGCGTGTAGCA
>PVKN010010810.1:0-22277 GCA_004027915.1 Capromys pilorides
CCAAAGCTCGGGCTAGTACTATTGCTATTGTCACTATACGCACAACTCACACATCTTCTGTGCCACCCACAGGATGCTGTCCTGTGAACCTGGGCCTGGAGGAACGGAAGTGAGACAGAGACACAGGTGGGGGCAGCCGGCCACATGTGAAGGTGGGGGTGAGGGCTCTAACGGCCCACAGCCTTGCTGTGCTCAGCACCTTCTTGCTGCCTGCAGAGTCCTCCTCGCTCCTGTGGTTCTGGAAACTCTGGCAGCCCTTGAGAGTCTCCACCTTTCCTTCTGCACAGCCACTGCTGCACAGTGCTGCATTTCCTGCTTGTCAGCCAAGCAGCACCATAGAGGCCCTGCTAGGAGCCATTGACGATCTCTTTTAAATTCTTGCACCAATCTTAGAAGCCATTTGGTGCATGTGCCAGATGAAGATCTAGAGCTCTAAGCTTAACTGACTTGTCTGAGGTCACTGTGGAGGGACAGAGGAGAGTGGCAGGCTCAGGGCTGTCCCACTCCACAGCCCATGATGTGTCCACTAGCCATAGACACTGCTGCTGCTGGCTGGCACCAAGGTAAGCCATGATTAGGATCTTGATCCAACAAGGCTGTTGAGGGCACTGGGTGATTTTTCCTTCTTATTAATCTATACATTTCTGGCTACTTCAAGTCTTTTTTCAATAAATATGCATTACTAATGTAATGGAAAATAATACTAATGGTGAGCACCAGCACACTGGCTATGTCATCTCATCCTGGCATAAATCCAGGAGAAAAGTCTATGATTATTGGCCTTGATTTTCAGAGGAAGAAACCAAGTTGTCAAAATATTAAGTTATTCTCCACTGTGCTTGAGTGAGTAATGGCCGAGGGGCTCGACCCACAAAGGCCTGGCTCCCAAGGCGTGTGCTGCCGACTACTGTGCATTGTGTCCAGGGCTTAACGAAGCCAGGAAACTCCATTTATGTGAAACACACAGACAAGGAAAATCCAGGGCACACAGAAGACGGATTCCTGGTTTCAGGGGCTAGGAGCAGAGGGTGGTGATGCAGAGTGACTGCTTCTGGGTGCAGGATGTGATTTTGGGGTGTCGAGGACACTTCGCAACTAGAGCATGAAGATGACGACATCATTAAATGTCATTAATGCTCAATTTAATGTTGTTTGTATTTTATCACAATAAAAAATATCTTAAGGCAAGAAAACCAGTCTATTACTAATCATTTCCAGGAACAGTACATTTTGGAAACTCTAAAAGAATCAAATTCCGTGAATGAAAGGATAAAAAGCTCAAGGAGAGGAGACAGGGAACTCTAAAACCCCAGCATGGGAATCCCATGACTGCTGGAATTATTTACTCTGCCACAAGGGCTGGCAGGCTGAGAAGTCCATCACCCTAGGGCTCCCAAGTGCTGAGGGTTAGGTAGTTTGCAAGTGTCATCTCAGCTAAGGCTCGTGATCACCTTGGGTATAGTCACTTTTATAACACCCACGTCACAGATGAGGAGACTGAGGTAGAGATGTTAGATGATCCTATCCAACATCACAGCTCTAGTAAGGGACAAAGCTGGGCTTTGACTGCTGGTGGTCTGGCTTCCAGCCTCACATGTTCTCCTGTGAGCATGACAGGTCTGTGGGCTGAGCCAATACTCGAGAGTGCAGCATGGTCTGATTTAGCTCCAAGAAAACATTCCCACCTCTGGCCTTCCTGCTTTCTTCAGTAATTGCTTGTATTTCTGATATGTGGAGCTCCACAAATCTACCAAGCACTAGGACCTCAAGGAGGCTATTGCAGAGGGTGACAAATCATGTTTAAAGTGCCCCTGTGCTCTGAAGGTTGCCGTGGTGGAGTGACAACTGGTAATCAGCTGGGAACACCCAGCTGAACTGGACTAGTGTGCTGCTGGGTGTGGAGGGCCCACCTGAGGGGTGTTGCCAGTAGCACATCAAGCAGCCCTGGAGGCGAAGATGATGTGCTGTGGATCGTGGCAGAGAACCTCATTGCTCTGGTTTTCCCAAGGCGCATTTGGCTGTTCTCCTTGAAGGAGGGGTGCGGGACCTTGCTGTCACTGAGGATGGCTGTGGTTCTCTTTGGGGGAGCTCTGTTCCTTCCCTTGAGTGTTGCTTCCTGGCTCCAGTGCAGAACCCTCAGCTGCTGGCACAGATCCTTCGTCCCACTGGTGCAGATTTTCCAGTTTCTGCCACTGGCCTTTGGGCCTTTCCAGTGCAGATCCGTGAAACAGACCTGCATTAGACATTAGTGTGGGCTCTAGGCCTCCAGCTGGACTCATGGGGAACATGGCCATGGGCTCTAACTGGACTTGGTCAGGACATGCTGTGGGCACCAGGCCCTCTGCTGGACTCTTTGGGTCTCTAGTGTGTGGACAGATCTACATTTTTTTGCATTTGACTCTTTGGGTGAATACTACAAAATAATTGATAAATTATGTGTCCTAGGGCTGGCAAGAATAACTCAGCAGACTAAGCACCTGCTTAGACAAGTGCAGGGACCAATGCTCAATCCCCGGCACCACGTGCAGTGCCTAACCTGCCCCCAGGCACACTGTGTTGGTGACCGAGTCCAGGAGTGGTGGTGTGTGCCTATAATCCCAGTGCTGGGGAGGCTGAAGACAGGAGAATCACTAGGAGGCCAAGATGTGTAGTGAGACCCTGTACCAAATACATTAAAAAAAAAAATGTGTCCTGAATTAAATCCTTGCCCTTGCAAAACCTGACTACAACAGATACCTTCAGAGGGAAGAAGATGTGAGCGCTTTGCCAGCTTCACCCAGGCCCCCTGTCAGAGGCCCCATATCTGGGCAGCACAGGGCTGCTGTCTCTAGCAGCTGCCCAGGAGAGGTGAGCAGCGAGACAGCACCAATGAGGTGGGATGAGACAAAAAAGGAGAGCCCACCAGCCCTGGTCACAGATATCCCTCCATGTCCCCATGGATCTGAAGCTGTGTGCATGCTCACACAAGACACCAGTGTAAATCACTGTGGATTTCATAAGTCAAATTCTCTTTGAATAAATAATCACAAAGGCGACAATAATAACTGCATGCTATGTAAATGTCTGCTCTCCACATGAGGGTTTGGGTCAAAAGCATGAAGACTTAGGTCCTGAATCTTCAGAGCACAGTGACAGCCAGAAGGTAAGGGGGGTTCCTGCAAAGTTGAGAGCCGAGTATGCAAGGATTGTCTTGCTGTTGGTTGGTGGTGGGAGAATGTCCCCTAATGAGTCCAAATTTAACCTCCAAGGGCTGGGTTGTAGTCCAGTGGTAGAGAGTGTGCTTAACATGTGTGAAGCTCTGGATTCCACCCTCAGCACCTAAAATAAAAAGAAAACAGAAGAGAAGCCTGCAGTGCTTACATTCCAGATCTTTCCACAAGCATTTCCTCGCTCTGCCAGTGTCCCACACCCCTTAACTCCCATCTGAGTAGGATGCATCAAAGTAATATCTGCATTTCTCACTTATCTGCCTTCCTGTCCATGGCTGGGGTATGGTTTTTTATCTCCTCTGTGGGCCTCCTCATGGGATTTCCTGGCATCCTGAACAAACTTTGAAAAGCACAAGTGAGATCAACTCACTGCCTGGATCGGAGTGCATTTTACTTAGAGAAAACACCACCCGCCCCCAGCTGCTGCACCATGTGCCTTGAGATAGATCTATGGAACCTGTCATTTGGTACCTATTCAACACAAGCTCATTGCATCTCTCTGGGCCTGACTCAAGGGCCCCCTCATGGTCAGGACAATGGAAAACAGAGACCTGGCATTTCAGCTTGTGGTTGGAGAAGTAGTTGGAAAACAGAGAGGAAGGGAGATTCTTCAGGGAACCCTAATATTTTGGGGCATGAGGAGCTTGGGGGCTCTGGCATGGGGAGGGCCTGAAGTATACAGCTGCTATGGTTTATGTCTAGTTGTCCCCCCAAAGCCTCATGCAATCATGGGGCGGGGACTTCTAGAGTTTGAAACTTGAGTGATGATCCACTGGGATTATGTGTTTTAGTACTGATAGGGTTATCAGTCTGAGTACGGCTGGGATTATGGGTGTGGCCTAAGCAGATAGGCTGAGGCAGAGAGCCAGAATGTGTGAGAGAGAGAGAGAGAGAGAGAGAGAGACAGACAGACAGACAGACAGACAGACAGACACAGAGAGAGACAGAGACACAGAGAGACACAGAGAGACAGAGAGACAGAGAGACAGACAGACAGAGAGAGAGAGAGACAGACAGACACACACAGAGAGAGACAGAGACACAGAGAGACAGAGAGAGACAGACTCCTGTTGTTGCTCTGTGCCCTCATTGGTTTGTTGCCTCTGTTGCGATTGTTGCTATTCTACTGCCATGAACTGGATGCCCTCTGCCCTGTTCCACTCAGCCTTGGGCCAGCCGAGTATGGACTGAAACCTCCAGCAATTGTGAGCTAAATAAACCTTTCCTTCCTTCATTTTGAGTGTCGGGTATTTGTCCAGCAACGAGTAAAAAGGAACTAAGACAACAGTAGACAGATGCAAGAGAGTTCTGAGATGCCCAGTGAGGATCTTGGTTGTTGTTTGAGGTCAAGGGTGGCAACCTCTGTGTGTGTGTGTGTGTGTGTGTGTGTGTGTGTGTGTATGTGTGTGTGGTTTCTGACTTGGGTACTGTGTGGGCTGTTCCTTTCTCTGGGACAGGAATGAGAGGAGCAGGCCTAGGCCTGGGTAGGAGTTTGGGCATGAGGGGTGGTGAGCTCAGGGTTGGGCATTCTGACAATGCCTGTGAGATATGCAAGGAGGAATGTTTACCACGATTGAGAAAAGCAGAACCTAACACAGAGGCCCAAGGGAGACCAGCACTGAAACGAAGCCCAAAACAAGAGGCCAAGAAAGCGGAGGCACAGAGGAGGAGGAAGAGTGACACAGAGGTCAGGGTGCCAGGTGAGGTAAGGATGGGACAGCGTCGCATGTGAGGTGGGAAGTCGCTGGCGGTTATGGGAGGGGCGGTGTTGGAGGAGTCCGTGGAGCAGGGAGGAGCCAGGCTGCCATGGGTGACAGACACTGCCAGGGAGACATTGGAAGCAGGAGGTGAGGCTGGCTGCCCAGAACTTGGGCCAGAAAAGGGGAGAACAAGGAAGGCTTGCCGGAGAGCAGAGGTCTTCAAGTGTTTTCCCTCCCTCCCTTCCCTTCCTTCTGCCCTTCTCCTTCCTCTTTCCCTCCTCCTCTCTATTTTTCTCTTTCCCTCTCTTTTTCCTTCCTTCTTTCACCTTCAACAGGGGACTCATGAGCTCATCACTCTAGGGGAGGATTGACAGAGCTGAGCCGGTGAAAATACAGAGCCAAGAAGGAGCAGAAGGGTTGTAGGCAGAGTTGTAGGGGACAGAGTAGGAGCCTGGATGGAGAGATTGGCCTGGGAGAAGAGAGAGAACCTCTCACTGCTGTCAGGAAAAAGATAACAGGGCACAGGTGCTGATGGGCCTGGGGCTTGGGGCCCGCAGTTGGGGCCAGCATTGTCCCCTCATTTTTTCTGGCATTGTCTTCATAACTCCATGTAGAAGGGCCACACACTGCTGATGTAGTTTGGGTCCTGAGAGTCACCTGAAGGCCCCCAAGCTGTGGCACTTTATGTGATGTGGAACCTATATGATCTGGGCCTAGTTAGATCCCTGTGGGCTGCCCAGGAAGGCAACACGGGGACCCTAACCTCTCCCTCCTCTTTGCTTCCTAATTGCTAAGAGGTGACCAGCTTACTCTGCCACACATTCCCTGGCAGGATGTATGATGCCACCTCAGGCCCAAGGACAGTAAGTGAACAGACTGTGAAGTCAAACTTTTGAAACCAAGAGCTGAAACAAACCTTTCCTCCTTATGCTTTGGTCTCAGGTATGTTGTCACGGTGACAGGCAGCTGTCTCGCACTCTTTCTCACATGTGCTGAACTTTCTTCCCTTCTTGCTTAGTTGTTTCTTCGTTGCCATGCACCCTTCATTTCATCTTTTTTTTTGTCTTTTTGAGACATGGTCTCGCTATGCAATTCAGGCTGGCCTTGAGCTTACTTTTGTAGCCCAGGCTGATCTCGAATTCGCACCAATCCTCCTGCCTCAGCCTCTCAAGGGCTGGGATGACAGGCTTCATTCCATCTTTAAATGCAGAGGTGTGTCTGGATTTTATGGGATCTGGAGTACACGTAAGTAGGGTAGCATCTCTGAAAAATGTCTAAAAATATATTACTTTGGAAAACTATGGAACACATGAAGATGTGAGCACATTTCCATGACCATCCCAGCACCACAAAAGGGACCTGTGTGGACTAGGAGCCCTGTAGCATGTCATTAGCTTTATGCTAAGTCCGCTTTCAGTGCTAAAATCCCATCCAGAGTCAGCCAGATGGCTCAGCAGATTACAGCACCTGCTTAGGCAGACACAGGGACTGGGGTTGATCCCTGGCGTGCCGTGCCTGCCAGGCCCCAGGGTGCACCGAGATGGTGATTGAGACTGGCGTGGTGGCGAGTGCCTATAAATCCAGCGCTTGGGAGACTGAAAACAGGAGGACTGCTACGAGTCAATTTGTATAGTGAGACCCTGTAGACCCTGCACTAAATACATTTTTTAAAAATCCCATTCAAACTTGGTCAACAATAATAAACAAAATAAAACGAAGAAACCTCAACATACACACAAGCTTCTCCTAGGAACCCCTCAGATTGGAGAGAATGAGGAAATGTCGGTATCTCCATCTGCAGAATGGAGCCAAGGGTGCCTGCTGCCATTTTTGAAGGCTAAACAGATCAGCATGTGGGGCACAGCCCGACATCGCCTCTTCCCGTGATTCATGATTAGTCAAATGTGTGCTGAAGAAATAAGGAAACAATGGAACTCAACTGTCTTTGCCCACTTGTCACTTGGGCCTGCACCTTTGTTATTTGTATGCTTTCCTGTCAGACTCTAAATACCTTACACGTGCTCTTTTTGAGCTCTTTACAAGGTCTGTCCTTGAGTCTTACATATCATGTGTTATGGCTTTTGTCTAGTTGTCCCCCCAAAACCTTGTGTAGTCATGGGGCAGCTTCTAGAGCTTGGGATTAATTCATGATCCAATGCTGGGATTATGGATGTGAGTGCCACACCCACTGTGGGGGCAGACAGCCTGAATACAGTACCAGGAAAGGAGAGAGGCAGCTGTTGGGTTCCTCCCTTTGCTCTTTGCTGTTTTCTGTCACCATGAACTGCTGCCCTCTTCCATGTGCCGCTCTGCCTTGGAGCCAGATGATTACGGACTGAAACCTCCATCATTTTGTTCCAGAAAGGAGAGAAAATTTACTGAGTCATCCTGGGCATTCAATAAATTTATTGAATGAATGAGTGGATAAGTGACCTGGTGTTCTTGAATCACTTTAGTAGGAAGGAAGGTGACAGGAAGAAATCTGCCCTTGTGAGTTTTGCAATTGATGCCCTGGATTCTTGATGCCTGCAATGATGGTGATCAGATAACAAATAACTGTGATGGCAGAAAGCACAGACTTGGCTGAGGAAGCAGAATATGGAGAAGCCAGGGCCAGAGTTCTGAGCCAGCCTCCAGAGATTAGTGGTATTAGGAACTTAACACAAGGCAATTGTGAGCATTGCTTAGGCTAAACATGACAAATTAAAGTACCCCCAATCTAGGCAAAAGCTGTCAGATGCAATTCAGGAAGAAAAGTCTAATGAATATGCAGTATAATATGGGTTTATTTCTTACTTTATTCATTTTGAATATATTGCTGCTTTGGGAAAGCTCATTTCCCAGAGTTACCGTATGGGGGAAAACACTTTTCTGTTTACTTTTCAAAGGGTTGTTATGAAGATTAAATGGAAAAAAAAGTTATATGAGTGTTTTGTAAACTATAAACTCTACATAAATCCTCTTTATTATTACTATTTATTACTATCATCTTGACCTTAATTCTCTTCCTCCCCCTTTTCTCCCTCCTTTCTCTCCTCACAGACTCCATGTCTCAACCTATTTTTCTGAAATATTATCATTTTGCAAAACACATCAGTGTGTTACTGGGACTCATTGTTCCATCTGACTAGGGCAGCCTATACCATATTTGTTCCTCACATTCTGGGTTAGTCTTTGTTACTGCATCAAACACGTGAGAAACTCCACTTAAACAGGGGAAAGGTTTATTTTGGTTCATGGTTTTGGAGAGTTTAATTCACGGTCAGTTAGCCCATTGCTTTTGGCCCTATGGTGAGGCAGCACCATGTAGCTGAGGAAGCCCTTTCACCTCCTGGCCAGGCAAAAGCAACCAAGAGGGAATGACCAGGGTTCTGGGTGTGTTCCGAGTACCTCATCTGTTCCTACTAAGCTTCACCTCCTAAGGACTCAACCACTTCCCAGTGGCACTCCAGACTGAGGACCAAGCCTTTCGGTCTTTGGGGGACACCTTGACCCAAACTATGGCATTTGAGTTGGGAGAACAGAGAAGACACCTTACTGATCAGTTCTGAGAACAATTTCGGGCATACAGCAGGAGCTCAGCAAATGTTCTCCGGATAGAGAATGCTTTCAGATGGCAGGAAAAATTGCCTGCACTCTTTTGTTGTGTGACCTTCCTAAAGAAGTTGAATTTAGTTCCCCATACATTACCTTTATTTATTAGTCCCAAGATGGCAAGGCCATAAATATTCCTTGCTACTCTAAGACTCTTGAAAAAAACAACCCATTTTCCCTAGGAAACAAGAATATCTCTATTCTGATATAATTTCTAAGTCAACTTTGATATCACACTGGGGGAGGCAGCTTTTTTTTCAGTAGAAAAAGCCCAGATCAGATACTCAAAGATGTGAATTTGGATCCTGTAATCTTATCTAAAATATTTCATTTCTTGGGGTCTTACTTTCCTCTTGCTTAAAGTGAAGATGATGCTC
Organism: Capromys pilorides; assembly: GCA_004027915.1. Taxonomy (NCBI): domain Eukaryota; kingdom Metazoa; phylum Chordata; class Mammalia; order Rodentia; family Capromyidae; genus Capromys; species Capromys pilorides. The sequence goes on from PVKN010010810.1 coordinate 8,881, forward strand.
CTGTCCTGCCTTTCTTCTGAGGGTATTTTCAAGATCAATAAGATAGTACATGACTGTCTCAAAGTCTTGAAACCTTATGCTTCCTTCTTCCAGTTCAGTGTTTCTAGGAAGGGTCTTGGTAGACATCAAAGATGTTTATTGATAAATATTGGAAAAAAGGTCACAAAAGAAAGGGAAGTACTAGTAAGATGTGGAGCAAGAGCTGTCCATGAGGCACATTGGACACAGAACATTTGAAGAATGAGGGCTTAAAACACAGAGGACAGAATTCCAGGTTACCCCCCCTGTTCCCCATCTTAGAGAAGCCTGGTCTCACAAATCCAGTTTTACTGTGTCACTGTGTCAAGGACTGTGCTGTATGCTTGGCACCTCCATAATCAACATCTTCAGAATCTGTTCTTTCTACTGATAGGTGCTGTCTCTGCCTTCTTTATCAAAACGTCTCCCTCAACCCCATACACTCTTGATTCTGGCTGTTTCACTGCTCGGCATCTTGATGGAGCGGAGTACTCCCTCTCTCCATTTCCTCCTCTCATGCTCTGTGTTGTTATTCTCCAATTTCTTCACAGAATCAGCTGTTGATAAGAACTCTCCTGTCCACATTTCTAAATCCAATCGACACTTTGTCTTATTTATGACTGTCACTCCCTTATGACAGTCTTTAGAGTGTCTGAGATAGCACAGTCTCCTGATTTTCTTCCTTTTCTGGGGCTATTCCTTCTTTCTCTCTCTCTCTCCACTATGAGTTGACTTCCACCTCACAAAAAGTCATATTCAAATTCTAGCTCCTGGTACCTGGAAATGTGACCTTATTGGGAAATGGAGTCTTCAGAATATGATCCAGTTAAAAGATGATCATTCTGGATCCTCATTTAATCACTGGTGCCCTTAGAAGAAGAGGGGAATTTAGACACAGATACACAGAGGGGAGGCAACCATGTGATGAGGGAGGCACAGAGTGGAGTGAAGTGTCCCTCAAACAAGTGTATTATTCTGTTTTCCTGCCTTTGGGACAAGATCCCTGATACCCACAACTTGAAGAAAGGGAGGTTTAATTTGGCTTATGGTTTAGGAGGATTCAGTCCATGGCTATGAGGCAGAGACATTGCGGCAAAAGGGTCCAGCCGAGTGAAGCTACTTAGCTCACACTGACTAGGAAGTGGAGCTGGGAACCAGTGCCAAAGAGGAAAAGGTGAGGGACTAGCCATTGGCCCCAAAGCCACATGTCCATGCCCCTCTTCTAATCACTTCTTCCCTGCTAGCTGTGCATTAAGCTATGATCTGCTTGATCCAATCAATCACTTTTCCAAAGCACTGCCTCAGAATGCATGAGCCTCTTGCAGGACATTTTAGATCTAAACCACAATGATAAGGAGTGCCAAGGTTGAGCAGGAGTCAGGAGGAAGCTAGGAAGAGAAAAGCAGGATCCTCTTCTTGAGCATGCAGGGGAAGCATGCTGAGACCTTGATATCAGACTCTTCACTTATAGAGCTATGGGAGGCTAAGTTCCTGTTGTTTTAAACTGCTAGGTTTTGGTGCTATACTATAGCTTCTGAGGAAACTGTCAACCTGTGTTAGATGTAAATTGTCATAGACATTAGGTTCTAGGCTTCTATAGCTTTTCTATGTGTCTTCCCTTCTCTCCTCTATGCCTGGCTTTTCTCACCTGTCCATCCTACTAATCTCACAACAGCTCCCCTGAGACCTTCCCCCACAGGTAAGTGTTACGTAGCAGAGACTGCCCATGGTTCCACTTCCTGTTGGCACCCCCATTCACACACCAGCTGCTTATTGCAAACTACTACTCCTTCCCTGGGAAGTCTCTGTCTCTAGGAGTGTGGTTATGGTCAGGGCAGAACTTGGGAGAACTGGCATCCTCCAGAAGCTACCTGCCAAAAAAATAGCTGGGGGGTTGGAGAGTATAGAACCTGCTTGTGCACTCCTCCTATGGTCTGGACCAGTGATAGCAAAGCTTTCAGAATTTTCAGTGATACATGTGCTTGCTATGGCATATGTGCTGTGGTTGTCCACCTGGGACCTAGACGTCTCCTGGAGGTCCCAGTGAGTTAACCTTGCCCATAGTGGCCGGCGTATTAAACAGCTCCATGTTGGTTTTCTTTCATATCTTGTCTCTACTTTTCTACCCAATAAAGATGCTGCCAAACAGAGATCACCTCCCAAGGAGTGTGCCTGTTCTAGATTTCTTATCCTACAGCCTACTTCTGAGGAAATCTAATCAATGAATTTTATCAGAATAGCTGGCCTGGGGCAGATTCCTTGATCATTTTTTTCAATAGCCAGTGAAACTTGGCTGCTCAGATACTATTATGGTTTATTTCTATTTATTTATTTATTTATTTATTTATTTATTTATTTATTTATATTATAGCTGGCTCAGCCTGCCCTGGGGGTGGGGTTGGCACAGCATGTGGTGCCTGGGATTGAACCAGGGTCCCTGCAGTTGCCTAAGCTTGCCTAAGCAGGCGCTTTAGACTGCTGAGCTATCTTGTTGGCCCCCATTATGGTTTATTTCTATACCTCTTCTTGTATGATTATTTGAGTAATGTCTGTATTTTGTGTTAGAACAGGTGATAGCAAACAACAACCTCTGGCTAAACTCAGCCACTATTATCCATTTCATTATTGTCTTTGGCTTCTCTTGGGTTATAATAGCAGAGCTATGCAGCCTCAACCAAAACTTCTTGGCTTGCAAAGCTGAAATAGTTACTATTTGGCTCTTTATTGAAAAAGCTTATTTGCTTCTGTGCTAGCCTGTAAGCTTGTATCTGTTAGCTTTGGCTGTGTAACAAGCTATCCCAGAACTTAATTGATTAAAACAGCCACTATTTATTTAGCTCACAATTCTGTGAGCTGGCTAAATAGCTTTTCTGGTCTGGGCCTGATCAACCAGCTTTTGCTGAGCTTACTAATATATTTGTGGTTGGCTGGTGGGTCAGCTGGAGGTACTGATCTTAAGGGGGCTTTTCCCACTTTTTAGAAGTAGGGAGTTAGCCAAGGAGACAGGGACAATTAGGGCATGGCTGTCTCACCATCTTGCAGGCTAGCTTGAGCTTCTTCATATAGTGGTGGCAGCAGAGGTTCAATGAACCTCCAGAGAGGACAAAACACCGCCTATTTCAAGCTTCTCTTTACCTGGCTGATCTCCTTTTGGTCAAAGCCAGGCACACAGCTGAGTCTAGAGTCCAGTGAGAAGGACGTGTGTGGGCATAGCTACAAAGCAAGAGTGCTTGCAACTATCTTACAGGTCAGTACCAAGTTCAGTGGGGGTAACGGCTATGTATCTGTTCACCATTCTATCCTTAGTAAGTCAATAAATAATCTTTAGTTGCTTGAATAAAACTGCTGTTAGCCAGTTCTTGCTCACGGTCTGTGCTGTTTTAAATATTTGTGTGCATCACCTAATGCTTCCCACATGCTATAGTTTGGATGTTGAATATCTCTCAGAGGCCTGCGTGTTAAAGGGCTTGTTTCCTAGCTTGGTGCAACTGAGATGGTGAGAACTTTAAGATGTGTAGCCAAGTGTACGTGTGTGTCAGGGACAGGGTAGGTCACTGGGAATATGAATTTGAAAGGAGAGTGGGACCCTAGTCTCTTCCTTTTTCTTCCTGTTTTGTATCTCAGCCATGAGGTGAGTGGCTTCATGCTGCATCCGCATCATATTGTGACATGTGGCCACAGGCCCCCAAACCACAGGGCCAACTGACTAGAGAATGAAGTTTCTAAAACTGAGGCAAAATGAACCTTTTCTCTTCATGAGTTGACTTACCTCAGGCATCTGCTTCAGTGAGGGAAAGCTGACTAACATATCATATGGAGGAGACATTAGGAGTATCATTTGATAGACAAGAAACCTGATGCTCATGATCGAGTAGCTTTCTCTGTATTACCAAAGTAGGACGAGGATCAGGATCAGAACTGGAAACAAATTCAACTCCAGAGACTGCTGTTAATCATTGTTCTAAGATGCTGGTTTTTTTTTTCTTTTCGTTTTACTATTTTAATTTTCAAGCTAGAGCAGCGTGGTTCCCATCTCTGCTAGCCTTTCCTGTGCTCCTCCGTAGGAGCCCAGACGTCCAGTTAAAACCTCATAATCAGCCTTCCAGCCCAACGCCAAGAAGCACTCATGACTTGAACATTTAGCTTGTAGAGCAATCAGCAGCCACACACCTAAAATCACTGCTCTTGATAGATCAGCAAAGTTGAGGGCCAGCATTTCCCTCCAGAGGGCAATAAATCCAGTCCCAAAGGTAGGTGCTGAGAGATGCTGAAATCACTGTTATCTCATCATTTGGACCACGCAGGCCTTTCATGAAGGAATCCCTGGATCAAAACCAAAACCAGCTTCAGTCAACATGGTCTACTAAATGACCATTGTTTTCTCTGAGCTCAATAATTAATCAACCCCACAAACATTTATTTAGCACTTACAGTATTCCAGGCATTATGCTATGCACAATGGGAAGATGAAAGGGAACAAGAGTCCCTGCCGTCAAGATGTTCTGCTAACCAGATAATTAATTATTTGAGAATGAACTGAGTGTACAGGTGCCCAAAGAGTACCCAAGAGGGCCAGTGAACTCAGTTTGAGTGGGGCTGGTTAAAGCAGAGAATGAGAAAGTCTCTCATAGAAACTTTAGAATCCAATTCAGGATTCAGACAAAGTCGTGCTTCCAAAACAGTGCAATCAAATGGTCAAGTTCATTGGCTGAGGGGCCTGACAGATTTACTATTTCTGGCACTTGTTAGTGGTGCAATTTTGGCAAAGACAACTTCTCTAAGCTTCAGTTTCCTCATTTCTAAAATGGGCTAAGAATAGCATCTGTCTGGTAAGGTTTCTGTGGGGGTTAAGCAAGAAAATATGTGTGTCAAGTGCTTAGCCCAAGTTTGGGCACCTGGTAAATGTCCAATAAGTGATAGATTTTATTGATAGATGAGGTAACAGTGGTGCTGGCAGCAGCATCCCCAACCCTATTCATCACTCGTTCATCCATTTAACAGATATTTGCTAAGTGTTTGCCATATGTCAGACTCTATGGGGAATACAAAAATGACAAGACACATATCAAGTCTTTTAAAAGGCTTCAGTTTAGTGCAGAGAAGACACGTACATAAATAGCTACCCTCCTGTCCAGATCCAGGCTAGCACCCAGGAAGAAAGGCCTGGGATTATCCTGCGTAGAAAGAATGTTTTATCCATCACATATGTAGCATTTTCTCACTTGGACTATTCTGAAGGTTTTTTTTTTTTTCTTTTTAAATTTCAGTTGTACTTCCCACTTTTCATTTGAGGTCTCACTTTTGACTCTGTCTCAGTGCCTGATCTAAGCTTGATCCAGTTCTTTCTCTGCGCACCTCTGGCTGATATTCTTCTGCGGCTTATATATTTGGGGACATTCTAGGACAATGCCTGATACAACTTATCTTGAACAAGAGCCTGACCCCAAATTCATCCTCAGAGGTTGACCGGGTGACAAACTGAAGGTAGTGATTGAAAAAGCTTGCTAAGGAAGAATAGAGAAGTGCTGTGGAGAGTTGAGGGAAAGCTGACCCAGGCCAGACTCTTTCATACTGGCTTGGTGAGCAGAAAACATCTCTCTCCTAGGTGACATTCATTTTCGTACTGTGCAGAGCTCATCCTTGAAGCCTCGAGTCTGCCCTCTTGCATCTCCTTGTTATCACACCTCTTCTTGATCCTCTTCCAGCGCTTTCGACTACACTTGATGTTGTCTAAAAACCCATCACTTTATTTATTATTTCTAGTAAACTAGTTCCAGCCATAGGAAATTAGAAGATAATTTTTCAATAAGCCCTGTCTCCAGAGATAGTTGACAAAATCAAAGAGGAAAATACCTGGCCAATCTAATTTATTATCACAATCAAATAATGCTAAATGGCTATTTATGGGATGAGCTTAAATTAGGGAGTTATATTAGGAGCTCTAATCATTGCTAATTATTTAACCATCAGCCATTTTTAAATTGTCTCCAATTTTGAGAATACAAATCAGTTTGAAATTTATAATATCATTTTTTAAATTTCCTCTATATGGAGTTACGCTATCATCCACTGAACACAGGATTTACCTGGATTCATGTCATGGTTTTTTCATTTCATGGCAAGCCAGGGCATACAAACTACCCATCTTGAGGACTTCATTCATGAATGGAAGAAATTATACTGGTCTTGCAGAATTGTTTTAAGAATTAAATGACATGGTATTTATGGAGATACTGCCAAATAATAATAGCTAGGATTTATTGAGTGCTTAACCTATGGTTTGAAATGTGTGTAATATGTTCCTGGCACCTCAATGGCAGATTATATTTATTAAATTGCATAATTTTCAAAAAGTCTTATGGAGTAGTTATTATACTCATTTTACAGATAAGAAAACTGAGACACAAAAACCTATAATGATTAAGTTCTCATAATAAATAAGCAGTATAACAAAACTTTGAGTTCAGTTTGCTGGCTCCAGATCCTATATATTGTATATGATCTACTACAAACCATGCCTAGGGTATTTTCCCCTTGAGTAGTGTCACTTAATTCAGTGCTCAGGGTCATAGTCCTCCACTGTGGTGAACAATGGGCTTGAAGTAATAGAAAGCTCTCTCTCTCTCTCTCTCTCTCTCTCTCTCTCTCTCTCTCTTTCCATCCCTCCCTCTCCCTTCTCATTGGAAGGGTGAGGATGAGATTAGAAGAGGGAGAAGAGAACAAAAGGTAAGATACAGATTACTAATTCCGTAAGTAATTTGAGGTCTAATTCTACTGATGGCACGATCTACTGATGTTATTATTCAGTCTGTTGTGGAAAACACCCCCTCTGACAGATGCTGGTTCATCACTCCAGACTAAATCCCTCCTTGATGACCCCAGTTCTGAGAAATCAGGCCTAGATGTACTTTTTGGGGAAATATTGGTAGATAACAAAGAAACAAAGTCAGAACAGTTGGTGATTTAATATCTGAAATGCAATTCAGATGAAGTCATATCTGAGCCCTGCCAATTTCCAGTTGCTTCCAGCATCTTAATGCCACATGCCAAAATCTACCCACCTCACTCGCCGGGCACCTCTGCTTCCTAGGCACTGCAGCTTGAAAGCCCAGCTTTGAACCACCCTCTTCTCTGAGCCTCGCTCAGCCCATTGCATCAGCGCCTCAGCCCATAGACTTGGTCTTCTCCTTGTCATCCCCCGTCCTCAGCTGCAGTGATCAAGCCTCTTGGCTGGGCTCTCCGCCCATCCTCATCCTTCTCTGCTCATCTGTGTAGCTCTGTGGCTTTCATCTCTTCTGACTGCAGCTCTAAGCAGAGTGTTCTCCTAAAAGTCGGACCCCCATGGCCTGCTGGAGCACACATCCCTTTGCCTCAAATTCAGGGGGCTTTTATCTCATGACCCCATTGAGTACGTTTTATTTCATTTCCTCTTGTTACCTTCAACTGCACACTCTGCATTCTAACATGTGTGTGTTATTTTTAACTCTACACACAATGCCTGCTTTCCTTCCTTCTAGGTTTTTATAAACCCCTTTTCTCATTTGTCTTCTAATTCGCATAGGATTACCATGGTTTACTACATAAACTCCTCCATCGGCTGTGTGGCTGAGGGTCCTGGGTTTCCTTTAATTTCTCAAAGATATATCATCTGAAGCATTCTATCTACTAGCTGCCAGGGACAAACAGCAGCCTCTCACAGCTTGCTAAGCTTTCATGTGGGTTTCATCAGTGCAAAATATATCTAATCTAAACTTGGTCTTTCCTAAGGACAGACTTGTCTCAGCCTTGCTTACTTACTTAAGTGTCTCTGTTGACTACTTTTGAAGAGTGCTCCTTTTGAAAAGTCTTGTCAACTCTAGGTGTGATTCCAGGGAGGAGTGGCAGCACTGGCCTAGTGGGGAGAGGATGGTGGGAGGTGGGGAGGAAGGGAGGACAGCCGCAAATGTGCACCTCCTTTACATTTGTTGGTCCTTGATGTCTGGAGTAAAGGAGCCTAAGTCAGGTTATTTCCCTCCTCGACAGCATTATGACAGATCTCAGCAGGTAGTTTTGGGCTCAGTTGCTAGAGAATAGATGATGTTTTTGTTTCTTGTTTATGTACAATATAATGGCCTCTACTCTCTACCATCTTCTATGGATAACTAAGAAAAACATTTCATTCCTTTCTGCATTCTGCAGTCTCTAGTGTGCTTCTTGCCTCAGATTCAGAAATCCTATCTGCTATAAACACATAAGTAGGTTGGTTATTCTAGAAGTCTATAATTCCTATTCTAAGTAATCGGTTCCATTTCTTACCAGGCTATTTATTCCATCTAACCTCTTACAAATGGTTTGCATGAGAGTAACTCAGATGAGGACTTTAGAATTTCTCTCAAAGTACAGAGCCTTTAGTTAGATAGGTATCCCTTTAGGACTCTGAAAACTTTTCTTCAACAAAAACAAAAACAAAAACAAAAAAGTCTAAGTTTTCAATATTTTGTCTGAGGACTGTGAAGAATTTTGGCATGTTAGTCCATGACCATTTATAGCTGTACCTTTTCATTGTGTCAGAGGGAAAATTGAGATAGTCTATGACTTTTGCAGAGTAAAAGTCTTCCATATAATTACAGAATCACCAGAGACTTTAATTTCCTATGAAATAAGCAGAAAAATCATAGAATTGAAAAGCAGCTGTTTGTGGTTCTTCAAAGAGAGTCTCCTAACTTAATTTAGTTAACTTTTTTGGAACACTAATATGTTCATAGTACTTGATTAGGCAAAAGAGGGGCAAAGGTGACAGTGGGAAAAAAGAAGAAAAGTAAAACCAGGTTTTAGTTAACCTTGTCCTTAAAGGATCTAAAGGCAAATTTGGTTAATAATGGTAATTGCATTCCATAAAGTCACTGTAAATGTTGAATCGAGTGACATCTGAATGATTCTCCTGAGGAGAAGGGTTAGTTTCCTTTGAGCCTCTGATTGCTGCATTGTTGTCAACTGACACATACCTTTGTTGTAATGTGTGCTTCTGTTTAAAGTCTCTGTATTTCACATAGATTGTTGACTCATTAACATGAAGCTCATGACCATGAGCCCTGCAGCTCATTCCCAAGTGAGGCTTGTAAACTGAGTCTATTCCCTGGAAGGCAGGTCACAGCCTTCTTATCTTTAGTAACTCGAGGTGTTACTCTGCTGCCCTGCCCTTTGGGACCCCTGAAAACAGCAACAGCACCAAGAAAAAGCACAAGATGTGAAACACACTACGCTCAATGGGCCACAGAAAGGATACTTATTTCACGATGTAAGACCTGAAGTGGAAAGACAGAGAGAGCCTGGTCACCTTGCCTCGCCTCAGCTGTGGGGTGTGTGTCAGGTGATGTAAATCTGTTTTTCTTCAAACAAATTTGTGTGTTATATGTTTGTGATACATAATGCATACATTCCTTGTGGAATGCTGCAGGTACGCATCGCACTCCCAGCTTTATACCTCCTCTTCCTGCCCCCCCCCCCCTTTCCATCTCCACAGTCTGTCAGTCTTTGCAGGCCTGGTAAGGATGGCAGAAGCTGGGCAAGTGTTGATTCTGGGGTTACATAAGCTCGAAGAGTCGGCGAATTCACAACTGTGTGCATGATGAGAACAAACTGTGCATTCTAAGGGCATGTTAACAGCAAATTATGAGATTTATAAGACAGAATGGAGACCAAAACAAAATACTGGAACCCAACCAGATATATAATTTGCAGGGCCCAGTGTGAGATGAAAAGGCAGGATCCTTTGTTGGAAAAGACAATGACAGAACGAGGACCTGAGACTGGAGCCCCTTTATTTCTACACAGTTCCTGAGCTCCCTTACTGTGGCTCTGACCCTGATACTTAGATTGGTAGAACATGGGGGTGGGGAGCGGTTTGGGGACTGAATCAAGGATTCTTTTTTGAAAGTGGCAGGATTCAACTGAAGTCTAGGATGGCTTGATAAAGTCACTCAAATGAATGGTGAATACTTCCAACTCCCAGGATTCTCTGGCGGCCGGCCACAGGTAGGACAGTCTGGGTGTGTGCTGTAACCCCACAGTATGATGACTGTGTGCCATTTATTGACCTGACCATGCACCAGGTACTGTGACAAATGCTTAACATTGTCTTATTCCATCATCACAAGCCTGTGCAGGGTGAGGCCATTACCACCCCCATGTTTGTAGCTGACAAAGTGGAGGTTGTGTGAGGCTAAATACCTTTCCCAAAGTGGTACAGCAAGGGGCAGTGTCTTTTAAATGGTTAACTCTCTATTTAATCTCAGCCCACCCATATCTTCCTATCTGACATAAAATACACATTGCCCAACTTTTTTTGGGGGGGCAACTGTGTTCATCTGACCGTCGATGGGACCTAGTCAGCAGACACACAGGTCACAGGGGCCACAGAAGGCGTGGCCCAAACCTGAGAGGTTGCCTCTGTTCCTCACCTGCCCCTCTATCCTACTGATTCTTGAGGAAAAATCTCCGTCTGGACACAGCCAGGGACCCTTGCTTTGGATAGCCCCTTGGAGTTGACAAAACACGTCTATGTTTTTGTTATATTATAGGTTCTTTTAAAGGCCCTCAAAATTCCTTCTGTAAATTATACAGGTGAGGAACTGAGGTAGGATGAGCAACAACTCCGAAGGTAGGCAAGTGGCTATGTCAAAGGCTAGGACTGAAACCCAGATCTTCAAGACCGGCTCTGTTCTCACTCAGGTCCCTTTGGAGGCAGGTTCCTCAGTCCCCTTTGATCCAGCATTGTTTTCTGTGATTTGGTGATCCACATTAACCACAGCCTGAACATGTTAAGAGGGAAGTCTCAGAGATAAAGGACTCTAAAGTTTTTAATTGAATGCTCTGATTAGGATGTTGAAGCCTCTTGGTGTTTCCCCAGGAGTAGAAATCTTCCCTCTGTCCGATGTATCTTTTTGTGTAAGCCTGGTGTCTTCTTATATCACAAGGACAATGAGAACGAGAATGGTACAATAAGACAGACAGACACGATGTTCAAACTTTTATTACAAGATACTGTTATCATTGTTGCATTGTATTATTAGTCCTTGTTAACCTCTTATTGTAATTTATGAATTAAACTATCACAGTTTGTAATAAAATTGCCATATAGATGAGAAAGCCAATATATATAGGGTTTGAGTTCTTGATGCTTTTAGGCACCCAATGGAATCTTAGATCTTCTACTCCAGGATTTTGGGAGAGTTTTGTATTTAAAACTGGAGGCTACAGAGATGCACTGGTTCTCCTCCACCCTGAGCCTCTCACTGAAGTGGTTCATGGGTCAGGTTTTCTTGGCCAATGGTTCTTTCATGGTGCGGCAGGAATGCAAGTATTCAGTAGTATAATTAATACCCGGAATAGTCTACATGACAGGAATCTGCTGGCAGTTCAGGCTCAATTTGTGGATTATTCAGCTGAGGGAATTCTCCAGCTTCTCGGAACAGGTTAATTAAGCAAAGTTGCTGGAGGGGGCTCCCGTAGTACAGGGAAGGGAGAGCCCAGCCGCATTTGAGGACTCAGGCACCGGCTGGCGGCCTTGCCCAGGAAGGCTGTCTGGATCAGAAAGGGGAATCTTGGTTTGGTTCTCACTGCCTTGGCTCTGGTCACCTCGCTCTGTCTCGCAGCCAGCTCGCCGAGGTCCTCCTGGGCCCTCCTTCCTCTAGCAGGCATAAGGGGATGAGGGGCTCACGCTCCTTCCAGTAGTGGCAGGAGGAGGGGGGCAAGTTCCTTTCTATTCCTCACTGAGCTGGGCTGTGGAGGAGGGAGGGAATAAAAAGAGACGCTGGCTCTGTTTTCCAGCATTAATGGTTAGCGTCTGCTGAGGCTATTTGCACTGTAAACGAAATTAAACAACAAAAAGCAGAGATGAGCAAAACAACCCAAATGAACAAAAAACATATTCTAGTGGCGGGTGTACAACTTGCTTTTTCTCGGCAGCAGAAGTGCAAATGTGTGTTCTCATTAGAAAGATCAACTACCGGGCACAATACCTACAGAGTCACTTTTCTCAGGGACACATGCACACGCATACATTTAGGATAAAAATACACACTTTATGGCCCTGAGAAGTGTCACACGTCCGCATAGTAAGTAGGACATTTCACACATGAACGAGGGATCTGCACCTCAAATATAAGTCAGCAAAGCTCTGTGAAAACTGTTGAGAGGGGCAAGTAGAAACTCAACAATTTTACTCAATTAAGTAAGGAATAATTCCATGGGAGCTAACCATCCTTCTGTCTCATCAAGAAATTTTGTGGTAGACTCATTCTATGGAAAGTTTTGTCTCCAGTTTTCCATCTGCTGTGGTAATCGTTATTAATGAAGCTGCCGCCTTAGCATCTTGGGCTGTGATTGTTGTCAACTCGTCAATGCTAAGTGGGGTCGGTGGTGGGGAAGGAAGAAGTACCTGAGTGGCTTGGTTGGTGTATCTCGCACAGCATGTGAGAAATTTCTGAGCTGCTAATTCCACTTTCTGAAAGGAACATAAAATGAAATCTGCAAACATTATATTTTCTAAGACTCACCCAGCAGATTTTTTCTGAAATCCTGTTTGAGCTGGGAAGCTGGCTTCCTGTCCCAGATGCAAATACATTGAGTTCACATTAATCTCCAATTTCATCAGAAAAATCCCTGTTCATGTCTGCACCCTCACGTTGGGTGTCTTGGCTCTCACCAAATACACATAAGCTTCATTCTTGGGAGGCTGCTTCCTCAGGGGAGAGCCTTGAGGAGCTAACTTTTCTGGAGCTGCCTCTGAGTTGGAGATCCATGAAAGTCAGTGTTCTTTAATTTTTATTTTGGTGCTGGGATTTGAACCCGGGGCTCATGTATGCTAAGTACTTACTATGCACTAAGCTACACTCAAGCTCCTCTTCCAAAGTTTTTTGTTGTTTAATTTTTTTCTGTATTTTAGAAAGTAATTAAAGGCTAAACAATACTTAAACAATAACTTTTAGTGACTGAGCTACTGGGCTACGGAAAGTCATTTAAAAAATCTCAAATCCCAACTTTGCAAGGTAGAAAGCAAAAGGTGAAAGCAAACAATGGCAACTTACGAATACAACTTTGAGCCTAAACACATTATAATTTATCTTATTAGAAATACCTCAAAGCAATTAATTTTATCCTCTCTTTAATCTTCCCTGGGTCAAATTCCCTTCCCTCTTGGGCTGTCCAACCCATCTCCCAGTATATTTTATTTAAAAGGCAGAGAAAAGTGAGGCTAAGAAAAGAAGTTGATCTTATAGTAAGTGATGTAGTGAATACATTCATGCTGCGTGGAGACCTTTTATACATCTCTTCATACAGAGTGGAAATTCCAAACATAATAAGAACACAGTTAAGATGGAGTTTATGTTCCAGACACT